>CAUYLG010015328.1:0-27934 GCA_963573385.1 Cacajao melanocephalus
TAGAGATGGGGTTTCACCATGTTGGTCAGGATGGTCTTGATCTCCTGACCTCGTGATCTGCCCGCCTCGGCCTCCCAAAGTGCTGGGATTACAGGCGTGAGCCACCACGCCCAGCCATGTTTTGAATTCTTTATCTGTCACTTCTGAGTTTCCATTTTGGTTAAGGACCATTGCTGAAGGACTAGTGCAATCTTTTGGTGGTGTCACTACAGTCAGATTTTTCATAGTGCTGGGATTCTTTTGCTGGTTCCTTTTCATTTGGAGATGCTGGCACTTCTAATTTTGGGGTAAGTTTTTTTGTTTCCCTATATTCACAAAAAAAATTTTCCCCTGGCTGTAGAGAATGCTAGGTAAGGTCTTTTGCTTCTATAGCCCTGTGCACTTCTTTCAGGAGGCTTTATATTGGGCTATGAAGTTTGTCCTACAAGCCTGTAGATGGCACTTATAGGTAAGTGTCAGCTGTAGCCAAGGAGGCTAGGTATATACTTAATCCTCGTTTACTGGCAGAAGCTCTCTGTTGCCTCAAGCATTGGGCTGATTTGTACACTGCACAGATATCTGAGATCCCTGCTTAGCCCTAGTGGGGTGGGAGCCAGGGATGGTGAAGCCAGACTGGGCAGTTCCACCTGCTAATCCCTGATGGCAGGCACAAGCACTAGTGCCAAGGGAAAGTACCATGAACGGCCAGCAGACTCCCAGAGGTTTGCTTAGGCATGGAAGCTGGGAAACCTCTTTGGCTCCAGATACTCTTCATGGGGATAAGAGGTGACCTAAGCTTCTATTCCAATAAAGTGAGCGCTCTAGATGCCTGGTGATCTGCCTGGGCATGGAGCAGACAGAGCCTTACTACATCAAGATCTATGTCCATGAAGGGTGGGGTGGCTAAGGCTCCTGACACCAGGCAAATGGGTGCTTCAAATGCCTAGAGATCTGCCTGGGTGTGGAGCAGTGAGAGCCCTGCTAAACCATGCTCTATGTTCAGGAAGGGTAGGGCAGTTCAGGCTGCTGAACCAGGTGAACAAGTGCTCTGAATGCCCGGAGGTCTGCCTGGTCATGGAGAAGAGAGAGCCACACTGCACCAAGATCTATGTCTGAGAAGGGTGGGGTGATTCAGGCTGCTGAATCAGATATACGAATGTTCCCTATGCCTGGAGATCTGCCTGGTTGTGGAGCAGAGAGGCTTCTCTGCACCATGATCTCAGGGGAGTAGGGTGGTGGACCCAGAAATGGCACACGCAGATCACTTACATGTTGTCAAGCAGTCCCTGGCTGCATCTCACTGCCCAGGAGAAACTACAGCTCTAATAATTCTCCTCCCATCCAGACTAGTAAGGGGGACAGCACAATTCCAGCACCTACTGCTGAGGAGCTTTCCACAGTTCTGTCTGTGGAGGCCCATATCCTGCTCCACAGCAGGTACTCCAGTCTCTGGTCTGAGACTGAAATGCCTGTGCAGACATGCTGCGGGGTCACCAAGGAATGGCTGAGTTTGTATGCACTCGTATTAAAAGTGGCATCCTGCTCTCAATTCTGGGTCTGGGAAAATGTCCACAGCTTTTCCCAGTGTCTTTCCCTCATAGTGTCTCCAGTCTCTTTCCTTACCCACATTCAATTCCTAGATTTCAATTCTTAGAGCAAGGGGAAAGTGAGGGGAACATGTTAACACTTTAGTTAACATATATGTATATTTGTTTCCAAGTCAGTAAATAGAGATTAGCTTCATTCCAGTAGTTACATAATACTATTATATGAGAAATATTTCAATGCATGAATATACTTTCATTTATTAATCTCTATTAATGAACCTTTAGGCTATTGCTCTAAATTTGGTGATAAACATGGCTCTGGTTGTCATAATTTTACATTCAACTTAAGTAATTTTTTTAGTTATTTTCGTTACATAAATTTCTAGAAATTAAATTCTAGGTAAAAATGTTTGTATATTTAAAAAATAGTTAATACCAAATTGACCTTTAGAATGGCTATACTCATTTAGACCCTGATGCCCCAAAATATAGAATTCCTATTTCTTTCCCAACATTAGATTCTGGGAGAAGTTGTATTAAATAGGTAGAATGATATAGGAAGAATTAAGATTCTGGCGGAATTGTGTTTTCTCATCAAGGGCTTTGATAAGTTTCTACATTTCTCTTATGTCCTTCAGTTAAGTTTTATAGTGTTCTTTATATATTTTTTGTACCTTTATGTTGTTAGGTTTCTCAGGATTAGCTCTAGATATTTTATAGCTGTTGGTGATAATGGCAGCTTTTCTCCTTATTACATTTTCTACTTGGTTATTGCTGGTATATAGAAATGTTGATACTCATTGATTGAATTTATCGCTCTTATTTTCCTTTTTGTATTATATTATAGCTTTCAGAACAGTGTTGTCTAGTAGAGTGAAAAGGAAACGTCCTTCTTTTTCTCTTTCTTTTATTAGAAATGAATTTTGTATTTTAACTTTAAATATAATATATTTGCACTTGAGTTCACATAGATGCTATTTATAAAATAATTTACTTTTTGAAATTCCACAGCTACTTTTTTTTTCAAATCAGGGAGATACTCAATTTTATTAGAAGTTTTTGGTCATCTATCAGAATAAACATATATATATATATATACATAAAATATATATACTTTCTTTTTTGACATATTAATGTGTTAAATTAGTTTCTTAGTATGTTGACTCATCCTTGTGCTCTTGGCCTAAACTTCATCATGGGGGCTTATTCTTGAAGTATATTCCTATGTTTGATTTGCTATATTTCATTTGGACTTTGTGCATTAAAATTTTTTTTTGCTTTGTTCTTAATTATCTTCTTATATGCACCAGGTTTTTACCAATTGCTTACATTCATACATCAAGGTTGATCAGTATATAGGTGGTATGGGAAACTCAGAATTCACAAAGGTCAGTGTTCAGTACCTTCTCCCTTTTTCCCTGAAATCCAGCTAATTAATCTATGCAGGAGCCTTGCAGGCAACTAACCCCAGTTAAATATTTGAGGGCCAAGGGGAGGATACAATGATTTGCTGCTCTGAATGGTATTTTAATGAGTTTTAAACTTTTAAAGTTTAAAAGACTGTTCCTCAAATCTTCAGATTTTTGTTATCTCTAACATTTTCTATTTTTTACTATTATGAACAGTGTTGCAATAAACATACGTGTGTATGTGTCTTTATAATAGAATGATTTATAATCCTTTTGATATATACCCAGTAATGGGATTGCTGGGTCAAATGGGATCTCTGGTTCTAGATCCTTGAGGAATCGCCACACTGTATTCCACAATGGTTGAACTAATTTACACTCCTGCAAGCAGTGAAAAAGCATTCTTATTTCTCCACATCCTCTCCAACACCTGTTGTTTTCTGACTTTTTAATGATCGCCATTCTAACTGGCGTGAGATGGTAGCTCATTGTGGATTTGATTTGCATTTCTCTAATGATGAATGATAATGAGCTTTTTTTTCATGTTTGTTGGCCACATAAATGTCTTCTTTTGAGAAGTGTCTGTTCATATCCTTCATCCACTTTTTGATGAAGTGGTTTGTTTTGTTCTTGTAAATTTGTATAAGTTTTTTCTAGATTCTGGATATTAGCCCTTTGTCAGATGGATAGATTGCAAAATTTTCTCCCATTTTGTAGGTTGCCTCTTGACTCTGATGATAGTTTCTTTTGCTTTGCAGAAACTCTTTAGTTTAATTAGGTCTCATTTGTCAATTTTCGCTCTTGTTGCCATTGCTTTTGGTGTTTTACTAATGAAGTCTTTGCTCATGGCTATGTCCTGAATGGTATTGCGTAGGTTTTCTTCTTGAGTTTTTGTGGTTTTAGGTCTTAAGTTTAAGTCTTTAATCCATCTTAAGGTAATTTTTGAATAAGGTATAAGGAAGTGGTCCAGTTTCAGTTTTCTGCATATGGCTAGCCAGTTTTCCCAACACCATTTATTAAATAGGAAATCCTTTTCCCATTGCTTTTGTCAGGTTTCTCAAAGATCAAATGGTTGTAGATATGTGGTGTTATTTCTGAGGTATCTGCTCGTTCCATTGGCCTATATATCTGTTATGGTACCAGTACCATGCAAGTTTTGTTACTGTAACCTTGTAGTATAGTTTGAAGTCAGGTAGCATGATGCCTCCAGCTTTGCTCTTTTTGCTTAGGATTGTCTTGTCTATACAGTCAAATAGACCAGACACTTTTTGGTTTCATATGAAATTTAAAGTATTTTTTTTCTAATTCTGTGAAGAAAGTCAATGGTAGCTTGAAGGGATAGCATTGAATCTATAAATTACTTTGGGCAGTATGGCCATTTTCACGATATTGATTTTTCTTATCCATGAGCATGGAATGTTTTTCTATTTGTTTGTGTCCTCTCTGATTTTCTTGTGCAATGGTTTGTAGTTCTCCTTGAAGAGGTCCTTCCAATCCCTTGTAAGTTGTATTCCTAGGTATTTTCTTCTCTTTGTAGCAATTGTGAATGGTAATTCACTCATGATTTGGCTCTCTGTTTGTCTGTTATTGGTGTATAGGAATGCTTGTGACTTTTGCACATTGATTTTGTATCCTGAGACTTTGCTGAAGTTGCTTATCAGCCTGAGGAGATTTTGGACTGAGACAATGCAGTTTTCTTTTTTTTTTTTTAATTTTTTATTGCATTTTAGGTTTTGGGGTACATGTGAAGAACATGCAAGATTGTTGCATAGGTACACACGTGGCAGTGTAATTTGCTGCTTTCCACCCCTTCACCTATATCTAGCAGACAATGCGGTTTTCTAAATATACAATCATGGCATCAACAAACAGGGACAATTTGATTTCCTCTTGACCCATTTGAATATTCTTTATTTCTTTCTCTTGCTTAACTGCCCTGGCCACAACTTCCAATACTATATTAAATAAGAGTGGTGAGAGAGGGCATCCTTGTCTTGTGCCAGTTTTCAAAGGGAATGCTTCCAGCTTTTGCCCATTCAGTATGATATTGGCTGTGGGTTTGTTATAAATAGCTCTTATTATTTGGAGATACATTCCATCAGTATCTAATTTATTGAGAGTTTTTAGCATGAAGCGGTGTTGAATTTTATCAAAGGCCTTTTCTGAATCTATTGAGATAATCATGTAGTTTTTGTCATTGGTTCTGTTTATGTGATGGCTTATGTTTAATGATCTGCGTATGTTGAACCAGATTTGTATCCCAGCAATGAAGCCAACTTGATTGTGGTGGATAAACTTTTTGATGTGCTGATGGATTCAGTTTGCCAGTATTATACTGAGGACTTTTGCATCGATGTTCATCAGGAATATTGGCCCGAAATTTTCTTTTGTTGTTGTGTCTCTGCCAGATTTTGGTATCAGAATGATGTTGGCCTCATAAAATGAGTTAGGGAGGAGTCTCTCTTTTTCTGTTGTTTTGAATAGTTTCAGAAGGAATGGTACAAGCTCCTCTTTGTACTTCTGGTAGAATTGGGCTGTGAATCCGTCGGGTCCTGGGATTTTTGGTTGGTAGGCTATTAATTACTGCCTCAAATTCGGAACTTATTATTGGTCTATTCAGGGATTCAACTTCTTCCTGATTTAGTCTTGGGAGGGTGTATGTGTCCAGCAATTTATCCATTTCTTCTAGATTTCCAGTATATTTGCATAGAGGTGTTTATAGTATTCTCTGGTGGTAGCTTGTATTTCTTTGGGATCAGTGGTGATATCCCCTTTATCATTTTTTATTTTGTCTATGTGTTTCTTCTCTCTCTTTGTCTTTATTAGTCTGGCCAGCAGTCTATCTAGTTTGTTAATCTTTTCAAAATACCAGCTCCTCGATGTATTGATTTTTTTGAAGAGTTTTTTTGTGTCTCTATCTCCTGCATTTCTGCTCTGATCTTAGTTATTCATTGTCTTCTGCTAGCTTTTGAATTTGTTTGCTCTTGTTTCTCTAGTTATTTTAATTGTGATGTTAGGGTCTTGATTTTAGATCTTTTCTGCTTTCTCCTGTGGGCATTTAGTGTTATAAATTGCCCTCTAAACACTGCTTTAAGTGTGTCCCAGAGATTCTGGTATGTTGTGGCTTTGTTCTCATTGGTTTCAAAGAACTTATTTATTTCTGCCTTAATTTTGTTATTTACCCATTAGTCATTCAGGAGCAGGTTGTTCAGTTTTTATGTAGTAGTGCAGATTTGAGTAAGTTTCTTAATCCTGAGTGCTAATTTGATTGCACTGTGGTCTGAGAGACTGGTTGTTATGATTTTCCTTCTTTTATAGTTGCTGAGGAGTGTGATGTGGTGCTGAAAAGAATGTATATTCTGTTGATTTGGGGTGGAGAGTTCTGCAGATGTTTATCAGGTCTGCTTGGTCCAGAGCTGAGTTCAAGTCCTGGATATCCTTGTTAATTTTCTGTCTTGTTGATCTGTCTAATATTGACAGTGGGGTGTTAAAGTCTCCCACTTTTATTGTGTAGGAGTCTAAATCTCTTTGTAGGTCATTAAGAACTTGCTTTATGTATCTGGGTGCTCCTGTATTGGGTGCATATGTATTTAGGATAGTTAGCTCTTCTTGCTGCATTGATCCCTTTACCATTATTTAGTGCCCTTTGTCTCTTTTGATCTTTGTTGGTTAAAAATCTGTTTTATCAGACTAGGACTACAATCTCGGTTTTTTTTTTTTTCTTTCCATTTGTTTGGTAAATCTTCCTCCATCCCTTTATTTTGAGCCTATATGTATATTTGTACATAAGATTGGTTTCCTGAATACAGCACACTGATGGGTCTTGACTATTTATCCAATTTGCCAGTCTTTATCTTTTAATTTGGGCATTTAGTCCATTTACATTTAAGGTTAATATTGTTATATGTGAATTTGATTATTTCATTATAATGCTAGGTGGGTTATTTTGCCCGTTAGTTGATGCAGTTTCTACATGGTGTCAATGGTCTTTACAACTTGGTATGTTTTTGCAGTGCCTGGTACCATTTTTCTTTTTCCATATTTAGTGCTTCCTTCAAGAGCTCCTGTAAAGCAGGCCTGGTGGTGACAAAAATCTCTCAGCATTTGCTTGTCTGTAAAAGACTTTATTTCTCCTTTGCTTATGAAGCTTAGTTTGGCTGGATATGAAATTCTACATTGAAAATTATTTTCTTTAAAAATGTTGGATATCGCCCCCCACTCTCTTTTGGCTTGTAGGGTTTCTGCAGAGAAATCTGCTGTTAGTCTAATGGGCTTCCCTTTGTGGGTAACCTGACCTTTCTCTCTGTCTGCCCATAACTTTGGTGAATCTGACGATTATGTGTCTTGTGGTTGCTCTTCTTGAGGAGTATCTTTGTGGTGTTCCCTGTATTTCCTGAATTTGAATGTTGGCCTTTCTTGCTAGGTTGGGGATTTCTCCTGGATAATATCCCGACAAGTGTTTTTGAACTTGGTTCCATTCTCCGCATCACTTTCAGGTACACTAATCAAACATAGGTTTTTTTTTTTCTTTTTTCTTTTTTTACATAGTTACTTAATTCTTAGAGGCTTTTTTGTTCCTTTTTATTCTCTTTTCTCTTGTCTTCTCACTTTATTTCATTGAGTTGATCTTCAGTCTCTGATATCCTTTTTCTGCTTGGTCAATTTGGTTATTGAAATTTGCGTATGCTTCATGAAGTTCTCGTGCTGTGTTTTTCAGCTCCATCAAGTCATTTATGTTCTTCTCTAAACTGGTTATTCTACTTAGCAATTCCTCTATTTTTTTTCCAGGTTCTTAGCTTCCTTGCATTGGCTTAGAACATGTTTCTTTGGCTTGGAGTAGTTTGTTATTACCCACCTTCTGAAGCCTACTTCTGTCAATTCATCAAACTTAATCTCCATCCAGTTTTGTTCCTTTGCTAGAGAGGAGTTGTGATCCTTTGGAGGAGAAGAGGCATTTTGGTTTTTGAAATTTTCATACTTTTCTTGCTGAGTTTTTCTTATCTTCATGGATTTATCTACTGTTAGTTTTTTATGTTGATGTTCGGATGGGGTTTTTGTGAGGATGTCCTTTTTATTGATGTTGACGCTATTTATTTCTGTTTATTAATTTTCCTTCTAACACGACCCTCTGCTACAGGTCTGCTCAAGCTTGCTGGAGGTCCACTCAAGACCCTGTTTGCCTGGGTACTAGTGGAGGTTGCAGAACAGCAAAGATTGCTGCCTATTTCTTCCTCTGGAAGATTTGTCTCAGAAGGGCACCCACCAGATGCCCACTGGAGCCCCCCTGTATGAGATGTCTGTGGACTCCTTCTGGGAGGTGTCTCTCAGGAGGCATGGGGGTCATGGACCCACTTGAAGAGGTAGTTTATCTCTTAGCAGAGCTTGAGCACTGTGCTGGGAGATTCACTGTTCTCTTCAGAGCCAGCAGGCAGGAACATTTAAATCTGCTGAAGCTACTTCCACAGCTGCCCCTTACCCAGGTGCTCTGTCCCAGGGAGATGGGACTTTTATCTATAAGTCCCTGGCTCAGGCTGCTGCATTACTTTCAGAGATGCCCTGCACAGAGAGGAGGAATCTAGAGAGGCAGTCTGTCTATGGCGGCTTTGCCAGGCTGTGGTGGGCTCCATTCAGTTCAAACGTTCCAAGGGGTTTGTTTACTCTGTGAGGGGGAAACCACCTACTCAAGCCTCAGTAATGGTGGACACCCCTCCCCCGACCAAGCTCAAGCATCCCAGGTCAACTATAGACTGCTGTGCTGGCATGAGAATTTCAAGCCAGTGGATCTTAGCTTTCTTGGCTCCATTAGGGTGGGATCTGCTGAGCTAGACCACTTGGCTCCCTGGCATCCGCCCCTTTTCCAGGGGAGTTAATGGTTCTGTCTTGCTGGCATTCCAGGTACCACTAGGGTATATATAAAAAACTCCTGCAGCTAGCTGGTTGTCTGCCCAAATGGCCACCCAGGTTTTTGCTTGAAACCCAGGGCCCTGATGGTGTAGGCACCTGAGGGAATCTCCTGGTCTGCGGGTTGCGAAGACTGTGGAAAAAGCCTAGTAACTGGGCCAGAATGCACCATTCCTCACGGCACAGTCCCTCACAGCTTCCTTTGGCTGTGAGGGACTGTGCCGTGAGGAATGGTGCATTCTGGCCCAGTTACTATGGGGTCGGTTCTCCGGCCCATTACACTTCCCGAGTTTCAGGGTGGGGAAACACGCCCCACCCTGTTTCAGCTTGCCTTCCGTTGGCTGCACCCACTGTCTAACCAGTCTCTATGAGATGAGCCAGGTATGTCAGTTGGAAATTCGGAAATGACTCGCCTTCTGCATTGATCTCACTTGGAGCTACAGACCAGAGCTGTTCCTATTTGGCCATCAAAAATTGTATTTTTAAAAAAATATCTGACAACTCTAGATTACATTTCTACATGGTAACAATCAGTAAGAACTGAGAAGTAGTCATAGTAGGAATAACAATGATAATAACAAATAAATATTTTCTTAGTGCTTCCTCTGTGACAGATTCTGTTCCCAGATTTTCAAGCGTATTATTTAATCTTTATAATAACTCTATCAGGTGAATGCTATAATGACTACCATTTTACATCCAAACTTCAATACAGAGTTTATTATGTTGGACTGGTCACCTCTCAAGATTTACTTCTAAATATTAAAATGACAATAATAATATTGAGCTGGTGATCAAAAACATTTATTGGAGAAAAGACATTATTCAAAAAAAAGATGCTTGGATAACTGGCTAGATATATGTTAGAAAGGTGGCCCTCCTTCCTAACAGCATATGCAAAAATCAACTCAAGATGCATCAAAGGCTTAAATATAAAACTTAAAACGATAAAATTTATTGGAGACAACCTGGACAATACCATCCTGGACATAAAAACAGACAAAGATTTTATGACAAAGACACCAAAAGAAATCACAACAAAAGCAAAAATTTACAGATAGAATCTAAGTAATCTTAAGTGTTTCTGTACAGCAAAATAAACTATCAACAGAGTAAACAGATAACCTACACAATGGGAGAAAATATTTGTAAACTATGCATCTGACAAAGTTCTAATATCCAGCACCTATAAGGAACTTAAACAGATTTTCAAGAGAAAAACAACCCTATTAAAATGTGGACAAAGGATATGAACAGACACTTCTCGAAAGAAGACATACAGGCAGACCACAATCATATGAAAAAAAAAAAAGCTTGGTATTACTGATCTTTAGAGAAATGCAAATCAAAACTGCAATGAGATACCATCTAACACCATTCAGAATGGCTAATTTTAAAAAGTCAAAAAATGAAAGATACTGGCTAGGTTGTGAAGAAAAGAGAACATTTATTCACTGTTGACAGGAGTGTAAATTGGTTCAACCATTGTATAAATTGGTTCAACCATTGTGCAAAACAATATGGCAATTTTTCAAACAGGTAAAAGCAGAACTACTATTTAAGCCAGCAATCTCATTGCTAGGTATATACCCAGATATATATGAATTATTCTACCATAAAGACCCATGCATGTGACGTGAATATTCATTGCGGCACTATTCACAATAGCAAAGACAAGGATTCAACCTAAAAGCCTATCAATGACAAAGTGGATAAAGAAAGTGTGGTACATATACACCATGGAATACTATGCAGACAGAAAAAATTAAGATTGTGTTTTTTTTTGTGGGAACATGGGTGGAGCTAGAGGCTATTTTCTCTAGCAAATGAATGCAGGAACAGCAACCCAAATACCACATGCTTTCACTTTTAAGTGGAAACTAAATGATGATAAACACAAAAAAAGCAAGCAACAGACACCGGAGTCTACTTAATGGAAGAGGGTGGGACAAAGGAGAGGAGCAGAAAAGATAGCTATTGGGTACTAGGCTTAATACCTGGGTGATAAAATAGTATGTATAACAACCCCCATGACACGTGTTTACCTATGTAAAAAATCTTTACATATTCAACCAAGCCTAAAATAGAGTTAAAAAATTATAAACAATAAAGTAATTTAGGTTATTTAAAATGATTTTGCTTTTTTTGACATTGTTGTCATCTTAATTATAATTTATCCCATGAATGGTTAGTATTTCTCTGACAGGCTACATTGATTTGTATGTTTGCTTTTAATTAGATAATGATTCTGAAAAAATAAATTTAAAAGATCCTATGAAAAGAAAAACCAAATGCCTCAAGGATATGTCAAAACAACCCTAAATTAATTACATAAATGGAAGTACAAATATTTTTTAAAATATTCAGCTTGTATTTCAGAAACCATGGATAAATTTGTAATGAGTAAATAAGTTTTTTTTTTCAGGAATACAATGAATATGTATGCTTACAAGGCAAATATTTAATAAATGCTATTTGGCATAATGATTAAACATATGGATTTGTAGTTTGAATCTTCTGAGCTGTACCTGTTATGAATCTTTGAACAAGTGTCTTTACCTTGATATGCCTACTTTATCTTATCTGTAAAATGGAAGTAACAATATTTTATTTATAAGGTTATTATGGGATTAATACAAAATAAAACTTATTTAACACCTAGGCCTAGCACAGTGCTAAAGGTATGCGAAGTGCAAGTATTTAGCTAGCAATTCTTTTGTTATTATTAATTAAATGAATTGTGCCCCCAATACATTTTGTCTGCATTGTTTAATTACAAGTATTTTTGTGTATTAATAGCACTGTTTTCTTTACAGTAAAAGATCATTTTGGTTAATTTAGAACTATTTTCTCACCCAGATAATAAGCATTCAAGAAATAGCTAGTTAGGGTTACCTATAAATGCTACAACTACAGAACATAGAAAGTTAACTAATTCTAAATCAAGTTCAATTGAACACATATATAATGACAAAATAGCAGTTTATGGTTTATCAATCAACAAGAATTCACTGAACACATGAGCATGTTATCACATATATTTATCAAGACTTACAATAGGATTACAAAGAAAACAAAAACAAGAAAGAAAACCACAGCCACTGTGCTTGAAGAAAATAGTTGGGCGACACAGGTAACAACAAGCAGCATATAATACTGTTGACAACCCCTACTTTTAAAGAAAAAACATATTTAATAATTGTTAAAGCATGAAAGACTTTACTCAAGGGAGTAGGGTACTATTGTGACAGGTATGAGAACCACTGCAATCAAATTTTCCAGTGTTGGAGAGAGATTAAGTTCAACTCCAATATGGTATGGCAAGTAGAAATTTATAGCCAAAGATCAGGGTAGGGTCAGTGCATAAAATATTACTAAGAGGTGCATTGGAAAAAACTACTTAGCAGAGAAGAATTAATTCATTGGCTTTGGTTATCTTAGCTAATAGGATACCCTTGAATTACATTTTAGCTGAGCATGGATTAGTGTGTATGGTTGCAAATGCCACATATTGTACTTACATAAATGAAACTAAAGAGATAGACATTTATCTAGGAAAAATTGGAGCACAAGCAACTTGGTCACAATGGGTGGGTCTCCATGACTGTTCCTGAAGACTGGTTTCCTTTTTGATTTTTTGGATTCCTTATGAACTACAGTCATGTTTTCTGGATTGCAAAGTTAGGCATGTCAGTCTTGCTACTTTTGCTTATGCTTTATATTGTAGCCAAATGTGTATTAAAATGTTGTAATAAAATAGTAACTGAAGCAACCAATATAATGATAGTTCAAAACCATGAAGAAATGTCCAGGACTCATGAATATTTCAAGCTCCATGCTAGGAGCTTTCTCTTCTTGTATCCCAGTCCCCAATCTTCCAAATTCTACAAGAAGTAACCAAAGCATTATGCATCCCTGTATTCCTCAGTAATGAGGAATGACAAAAGACAGGGGACAGATAGAATAGACACCCCTCTTAAGGGCCTGACAGCCCACACCCTAAGCATCAAAATAAAACTTTGAGTTCCTTCAAGGAAAATTGAAGACACCTAGATAGCCTTGAGAACTAAATGAGCAACCTGATAAGCAAGAAGGTAATAATAGATTAAAGCAATTGCCAAGAAAATTAGAGCCATAAGATCTTTGGTTTCCAATAGAAACTAAAAATAACATCTCAACATATGTCCCTGAGTTGTTTTTCAGAAACCCAGACTGTCACCAACTGGAAAATGCCATCTGCTGGCATGTAGACCTCAGATAAGAACTAATTCTGACTTCCATTCTTTGTTCCAAATTTCTTCCTAAGGGTCTTGGAGACAGTCACACCCACAGACAGGATCTTAACATTTCTCCCTGCTGACCCTAAGATTTTAGATGAAGCTTCACTTCCTTAACCAATAACAAGTCAAAGAATCTGTGAGTTCACCTATAACTTGAAGATATCTTACCCTTCTCAACCAAGCCAACGCATAATCTCCATGTGTTGATTTACAATTTTGCCTGTAACTTCTGCCTTCCTGAAATTTACCTCTGCCTTAAAAAACCCTTGGTTTTGTTTGTTTGTTTGTTTGTTTTATTTTATTTTTATTTTTGAGATGGAGTTTTGCACTCGTTGCCCAGGCTGAAGTGCAGTGAAACAATCTCAGCTCACTGCTAACTCCACCTCCCAGGTTCAAGTGATTCTCCTACCTCAGCCTCCCAAGTAGTTGAGATTACAAGCATGTGCCACCATGCCTGGCTAACTTTTGTATTTTTAGTAGATATGGGTTTTTGCTATGTTGGCCAGGCTGGTCTCAAAACTGACCTCATGTGATCTGCCCACCTTTTCCTCCCAAAGTGCTGGGATTACAGGCATGAGCCACTGTGCCCGGCCTGAAAACTCTTGTTTGTAAGTAATCATGGAGGTCAGATCTTAATGTGAGTTTCCCAATTATACTTGATTGATGCCCTGCAAATAAACACCCTTTTTTCTCTGACTGCAAGACCTCAGCGTATGATATAGTTTGGCTGTGTCCCTACTCAAATCTCAACTTGAATTATATCTCCCGGAATTCCCACATGTTGTGGGAGGGACACAGGGGGAGGTAATTGAATCATGGGGGCCAGTCTTTCTTGTACTATTCTCGTGATAGTGAGTAAGTCTCACGAGATCCGATGGGTTTATCAGGGGTTTCTGCTTTACCTTCTTTCTCATTTTCTCTTGCTGCTGCCATGTAAGAAGTGCCTTTAACCTTCTGACATAATTCTGAGGTCTCCTTAGCCATGTGGAACTGTAAGTCCAATTATACCCCCTTTTCTTCCCAGTCTTGGGTATGTCTTTATCAGCAGCATGAAAACAGACTGATACAGTAAATTAGTACCAGTATAGTGGGGTGTTGCTGAAAAGATAACAGAAAATGTGGAAGTGACCTGAGAACTGGGTAACAGGCAGAGGACAGGACAGTTTGGAGGGCTCAGAGGAAGACAGAAAAATGTGGGAAAGTTTGAAACTTCCTAGAGATTTGTTGAATGGCTTTGCCCAAAATGCTGATAGCAATATGGACAATAAGGTGCTGAGGTGGTCTCAGATGGAGATGAGCAACATGTTGGGAACTAGAGCAAAAGTGACTCTCATGTTTTAGCAGAGACTGGCAGCATTTTGTCCCTGCCCTAGAGATTTGTGGAACTCTCAACTTGAGAAAGATGATTTAGGGTATCTTGTGGAAGAAATTTCTAAGCAGCAAAGCATTCAAAAGGTAACTTAAGTATTGTCAAAGGCGTTCAGTTTTATAAGGGAAGCAGAGCATAAAAGTTTGGAAAATTTGCAGCCTGACTATGCAATACAAAAGAAAAACCCATTTTCTGGGAGAAATTCAAGTTGGCTACAAAAATTTGCATAAGTAGCAAGGAGCTTAATGTTAATCTCCAAGACCTTGGGGTAAATGTCTCCAGGCCATGTCAGAGACCTTTACAGCAGCCCCTCACATCAGAGGCCTAGGAGGAAAAAGTGGTTTTGTGGGTTGGGCCCAAGGTTCCATTGCTGTATGCAGCCTAGGGACTTGGTGCCCTGCTTCCCAGCTGCTCCAGTCATGGCTGAAAGGGGCCAATTTTACAGCTTAGGCTGTGGCTTCAGAAGGTGGAAGCCCCAAGTCTTGGCAGCTTCACGTGGTGTTGAGCCTGTTGGTGCACAGAAGTCAAGAATTGAGGTTTGGGAACCTCCGCCTAGATTTCAGATATATGAAAACATTTGCATGCCTAGGCAAAAGATTGCTGCAGGGGTGGAAACCTCATGGAGAACCTTTGCTAGAGCAGTGCAGAAGGGAAATATGAGGTCAGATCCCCCCACATAGTCTGTACTGGGGCACTGCCTAGTGGAGCTGTTAAGAGGGCCACCATCTTCCAGCCCCCAGAATGGTAGACCCAGTGACAGCTTGCACCGTGTGCCTAGAAAAACCACAGACAATACCAGCCTGTAAAAGCAGCTGGGAGAGAGGCTGTACCCCGCAAAGCCACAAGGGTGGAGCTGCCCAAGACCATGGGAACCCACCTCTTGCATGAGCCTCACCTGAACGTGAGACCTGGAGTCAAAGGAGATCATTTTGGAGCTTTAAAATTTGACTGCCTCACCATATTTTGGACTTGCATGGGTCCTGTAACCCCTTTGTTTTGGCCAGTTTCTCCCATTTGGAATGGCTTTACTCAATGCCTGCACCTCCATTGCATCTAGGAAGTAACTAGCTTGCTTTTGATTTTACGGGCTCATAGGTGGAAGGGACATGCCTTGTCTCAGATAAGACTTTGGACTGTGGACTTTTGGGTTAATGCTGAAATGAGTTAACACTTTGAGGGGCTTTTGGGAATGCATGATTGGTTTTATAATGTGAGGACATGAGATTTGGAGGAGCCAGGCATGGAATGATATGGTTTGGCTGTGTCTCCACCCAAACTTCAACTTGAATGGTATCTTCCAGAATTCTCACTTGTAGTGGGAGGGACCAAGGGGGAGGTAATTGAATCATGGGGGTTGGTCTTTGCTGTGCTATTCTCATGATCGTGAATAAGTCTCACAAGATCTGAGTGGGTTTCCCAGAGGTTTCCACTTTTTTGCTTCTTCCTAATTTTCTCTTGCTGCTGCCATGTAAGACGTGCCTTTCACCTCCTGCCATAATTCTGAGACCTCCCCAGCACTTTGGAATTGTAAATCTGATTAAATCTATTTTTCTTCCCTGTCTCAGCTATGTCTTTATCAGCAGTGTGAAAACAGACTGATGCAGTGTAGAAGTTTGACTTTACTATGCAAGTAAAGTAAACAAAAGTTTTCTTGAGTAAAGAAATCAGAGTCCTGTGTACAGAATGGTTCAGCTGGGGTCCTCTGTTAAAAGTCTCAGAGTGCTGAAATCAGACTTTTGTCAGAAAAGCTGTGCCATTCCTAGAGGCTCTGAAGATGAATCTGCTTCCAAGTTTATTTTGGCTGTTGGCTAAATTCAGTTCCTTGCAGTTGTAGGATGGAGGTCCCAATTTCCTTTTAATTGCTCTCAGATGCTAGAGGCTGCACTCATTTCTTCTAATGCTTTTCATGTGGCATGCTTTCCTAGAACAATTTAGTCCCTTTCATGCTTCGAATCTCTCTAATTTCTCTTCTTCCATCTCTCCTATGTCTTCCACCATATCTCTCCTACTTACAGATTGAGCAAGTTCTTTTTTCATGGACTCACATGGTAGATGAGACTCAGGGGATAATGTAGGGTAATCTCTCTGTTTCAAGGTCTGAAACCTTAATTTTATCTGAAAAGTCTCTTCTTCCATTTGTAAACCTAAAGTGATCAAAATAATTAGAATCTGATTTAAACAGAATTTATTCAAGTGCAAAGTTTGAGGGTGCATATTGAGGGGGCAAAGCTATACCAAAGAATGGTGATCAGTGTTCCTGGTGTGGGAAAAAATAAGAACCACGTATACAGACAAAATAGAGGTGTCAAACAGAAATTACATTTTCCATACAAAGGCTAACATAGAGATATAAGATTTGATTGGCTACTATTGATTATGTTCTAATGGGGTTGCTTAACATTGTATTGTAAAGCAGTAAATGTCACAAGGGTCTCTACCTTCATGTCATTTGTGGAGGTAAAGTGGAGGTGGGTGGGGACTACATTCTATACCCCTATATGATGTTGAAGATATATGTCAATTTTAAAGTGATTTTACAATTTTAGTGGGCCATTTTGGTATAGCTGCATAAGAATATTCTACATTGATCCAATGTAAGATTATATGGCATGATTTGTAAATTAGGTCTGAGATACGCAGTTCCTTCAGTTGTAGCTCCCTATCACTATACAGAAGCTCTTTTGATGTAATGGTAAAGTGGAGGTGGGTGAGAACTACATTTTACAGCCCTATAATTAGATCTCAGAATTTTAGTAAGCCTGTGCCCTGAGCTTGTGACTCTGACATGTATTTCTTAGTTATTTTTTTTCTCTCCTCTTTGATGAGGCAAAAAGATTATTAGGGGCTGCAATTGGGCATTCATTTCCTCCAAGTTGATTAGACTCTAGTAAATGGTTTCTCTTGAGGACAGTCATAAGTGAAACAGAATACTCTGAGCATATTTCTTTTTATAATTGGAAAATGTTTATTTACTCACTCTCTGACTTTGAATATGTCACTTCCTCATATTTAAGTACTAATACCTACCTTGCAGGAATTTTTGTAAATTAAATAAAAAATATATTAAACATCTAGTATATAAGATATAGGTACTTGATGAATGCTGACTAAGAAAACTATTAATGTAAAACAAGCAACAGAATAAAAGGGTTGGGTCAAGGGACTGGAAGGAGTAAGAAAAAATATAAGTATGTGTTTGTAGTCAGAGAAAGAGAATTTTCAAGTTAAGGTCTCTAAGATCAAGTAGTTTAGAGTGTCCAGACCCCTGGCACAGAGCATACACTCCGTGGAAAAATGGCCATACTATTCTCTATGCAGGTTCCAGGCCTCACCTCTCTTCACTGGGCAGGGCTGTCTGACCTGACACTCCAGCACAACCATACTTCTCTAAACTGACTACTTCAATTAGAGGCAGCCCAGCACTAATAGGAACATTCACATGCAAAGATGAGAAAAAATTAGCACAAGAACTCTGGCAGCTCAAATGGCCAGAGTATCTTATGTCCACCAAATAACCATACTAGTTTTCCAACAGAAGATCTTAACCTCACTGAGTTGACTGAAATGACAGAAATAGAATTCAGAATAGGAATAGGAATGAAGATTATTAAGCTTCTAGACATAGCATAACCCAATCAACTAAAAGTAAAATTCACAATAAAACAATACACGAGCTAACAGATAAAGTAGCCAGTACAAAACAGAAGCTAACTGATATAATAGAGTTGAAAAATACACTACAAAAATTTTACAATGCAATCACAAGTATTCATAGCAGAATAGACAAAGTTGAGAAAAGAATCACAGAACTTGGAGATCAGCTCTCTGAAATAAGACAATCAGACAAAAAAAAGAAAAGAATAAAAAGGAATGAAGAAAACCTCTGAGAAATATGACAATATGTAAAAAGGCTAAATATATAAATCATTGGCATTCCTCTAAGAGAATGAAAAAACTTGGAAAACATATTTTAGAATATTGTCCATAACAATATTCCCAACCTCACTAGAGAGGTCAAGAGTACAATTTAGGAAATACAGAAAATCCCTGCAAGGTTCTACACAAGAAGATCATTCTTAAGACACATAATCATCAGATTTTTCAGGATCAAAATGAAAGAATGTTAAAGGCAGCTAGAAAAAAAGGGCAGGTCATCTACAAAGTAAATGTCATCAGGCTAACAGCAAACCTCTAAGCAGAAACCATATATGCCAAAAGACATTGGTGATGTACATTCAATATTCATGAAGAAAAAAATCTTCAACCAAGAATTTCATATCCAATCAAACTAAGCTTCCTAAGAAAGAAAGAAAGAAGATATTTTCAGATAGCAAATACTGAGGGAGTTTGCTAGCACCAGAACCACCTTACAAGAGACCTTGAAGGGAGCACTAAACATAAAAAGAAAAGATTGTTATCATCCAACACAAGAACAGACTTAAATACACAGACTAGTGACACTATAAAGCAAGCACACAAACAAGCTGGCATAATAACTAGCTAACTACATGATGACGGGATCAAATTGATACATTTTAATGTCAATATTAAATGTAAATTTGTTAACCCATTTGGAAAGGAAGACTGGCAAGCTGGATAAAAAAGCAAGATCTTCTAGGGTTTTTACGGTGTTAGGTCTTACGTTTAAGTCTTTAAGACCTAGCACCATAAAAACCCTAGAAGAAAATCTAGGCAAAACCATTCAGGACATAGGCATTGGCAAGGACTTCATGACTAAAACACCAAAAGCATTGGCAACAAAATCCAAAATAGAAAAATGGGATCTAATTAAACTCCAGAGCTTCTGTACAGCAAAAGAAACAATCATTAGACTGAACTGGCAACAAACAGAATGGGAAAAATTTTTTTTCAGTCTATCCATCTGACAGAGGGCTAATATCCAGATTCCACAAAGAACTAAAACAGATTTACAAGAAAAAAACAAACCCGTTCAAAAGTGGACAGAGGATACGAACAGACACTTTTCAAAAGAAGACATTTATGAAGCCAACAAACATGAAAAAATGCTCATCATCACTGGTCATTAGAGAAATGCAAATGAAAACCACATTCAGATACCATCTCATGCCAGTTAGAATGGTGATCATCAAAAAATCTGGAGGCAGCAGATGCAGGAGAGGATGTGGAGAAATAGGAGCACTTTTACACTGTTGGTGGGTGTGTAAATTAGTTCAACCATTGTGAAAGACACTGTGGCAAATTCCTCAAGGACCTAGAAGTAGAAATTCCATTTGACCCACCAATCCCATTACCGGGTATATATCCAAATGATTATAAATTGTTCTATTATAAAGACACATGTACACATATGTTCATTGCAGCACTGTTTACAATGGCAAAGGCCTGGAACCAACCCAAATGCCCATCAATGATAGACTGGATAAAGAAAATGTGGCACATATACACACAGAATACTATGCAGCCATAAAAAATGATGGGTTTGTGTTCTTTGTAGGGACATGGATGAATCTGGAAACGATCATTCTCAGCAAACTGACACAAGAACAGAAAATCAAACACTGCATGTTCTCACTCATAAGTGGGTGTTGAATAAAGAGAACACATGGACACAGAGGGGAGCAGCACACATTGGTGTCTGTTGGGGGGACTAGAGGAGGGACAGCAGGGGGTGTGGAGGTTGGGGAAAGATAACATGGGAAGAAATGCCAGATATAGGTGATGGGGGATGGAGGCAGCAAACCACATTGCCTTGTATGTACCTATGCAACAATCCTGCATGATCTGCACATGTACCCCAGAACCTAAAGTACTATATATGTGTATATATATATATATATACATATATACATATATACATATATATACATATATATATACATATATACATATATATATATATATATATATATAGCAAGATCTAATAGAATGCTGTTTTCAAGAGACCCATATCCCTTCATAGGCTCAAAATAGAGGGAAAAGGAAAATATAACAAGCTAATGGAAAACATAAAAGAAGCAAGAGTTGCAATCTTTATTTCAGCCAAAACAGAATTTAAATTCACAAAGATCAAAAAGACACAGAACGACATTCATAATGGCAAAGGGTTTTCAATTCAACAAGATGATGTAGCTACCTCAAATATATATGCACCAAACACAGAAACACCCAGACTCATAAAGCAGGTACTTACAGACCTGCAAAAAGACTTAGACTCCCACACAATAATAATGGGATACTTCAACAGTCCACTAACAGTATTAGACAGATAATTGAGGCAGAAAATTAAGAAACATATTCAGGACCTGAACTCAACATTGGACTAAATGGAATTGATAGACATCTACAGAACTCTTCACCCTGAAACAACAGAATATACATTCTTCTCATTGCCACATGTCACATATTCTAAAATCTATCATATAACCATTCTTAAAACAATCCTCAGCAAATTCAAAAGAGCTAAAGTATAGTAAACATACTTTGAGACCACAGCTCAGTAAAATAGACATGAAGACTAAAAAAATGCTCAAAACCATTAATTACATAAAAAATTTAAATCCTGCTTCTGAATGATGAGAAAGATGCAAAATACTGTAATATCTGGAACCCAGCCAAGTGTAAGAAATTTAAATTTGGATTAGTCTTGTTTAGGCTTCAGGAGCAACGTTAGGCCTCAGAACAACAAATGACTCCATATGACTACATGCCAATAAGAAAGGTAAACACCCACCAGTCCTAAGAAACTTTAGATTAGAAAGGGAGTGTGTTGTGGAACTTTTCAAACCTTTCAAATCTGGCCAATTCTCTAAATTTCAGAACATCCTACGACACACAAAGTAAAATATTAAGCATTATAGATTAAACCTTTGGAGCTGCATATTTGCACATTAGCTGGTAATTTCAGCTAGTGATTTGGTAATATAAGCTGGGACACTCTGACTGCTCTCTGAGGTTGCACCATTGAAGTGAATGCACTGTCTGGGACCATTTTAATTGGGACTCCAGATTGTTATTTTTGGGACTTCTCAGCACTGCTTGATCTGGATGTATGTATTCTCCCCAATTTGGTGAATGCATATATATACATATGTGTATATATTTTTCTCTTTTTAAAAAATTTTCCTTTTTCTCCCAATTTAGTCTTTGCTAAGTTAATCACTATAGTGTTTTGCTATGTTGGTCATTAAACTTTTAGCTGCATTTGAGTGTAATATTGTGGTTTGGTTTGCTTGCAGAGAATTGAGCTCAAAACAAAAGTAAAACTTGTGGCAAAACACAAAGGCAGCATAAACAGGGAAATTTATAACACTATATGCTCAATCAAAAAAATATAGCAACATCTCAAATTAACAACTTAACATCACAACTGAAAAAAATACAGAATAAGAGCAAACTAACCCCAAAGCTAGCAGAAGATAAGAAATAATCAAAATCAGAGCTGAATGGGAGATAAAGACAAGAAAATAACTCTAATCATGAATGAATCCAGAAATTAATTTCTTCAAAAAATTAATAAGGTAAGCTACTAGTTAAACTAAAGAAAGGAGAGCAGATGCAAATAAACACAATTATAAATGGAAAAGTTTTTACCACTGGCCCCACAGAAATACAATGAACAGAGACTACTACAAGCATTTCTATAAAAACAAACTAGAAAATACAGAAGAGATGGACAAATTCCTCAATGCATACACCCTTCAGGAAAAAAAATATATATATTCCCTAAACAGACAAAATATGAACTCTCAAACTGAATCAGTAATAAATAGTGTACCAACAAAAATGAGACAAGCACCAGACAAATTCAAAGTCAAATTCTACAAGGTGTACAAAGAAGAGCTGGTACCATTTCTACTGGAACTATTTTAAAAATTGAGAAGGAACTTTGATTAAACTCTTTCTATGAGACCAGTATCATCCTGAAACCAAAACCTTCCAGAGACACAACAGAAGAGAAAACTTCAGGCCAATATCCTTGATGAACATTAATGCAAAAATTCTCAATAAGATACTCACAAACCGCATCCAGCAGCACATCACAAAATGTATTATTTCCTTCTCACACTGCTATAAGACCTGCCAAAGACTGGATAATTTATAAAGAAAAAAGGGTTAATTAACTCACAGTTTCTCATGGCTAGGGAGGCCTCAGGAAACTTACAATTATAGCAGAAGGTAAAGGAGCAAGACAACTGTTTCACAAGGCAGCAGAAAAGAGAAGTGCTGAGTGAAGGTTGGGAAGAGCTACTCATAAAACCATCAAATCTCATAAGAACTCACTATTATAAGAACAGCATGGGGGAAACCCTGATTCAATTATCTCCATCTGTCTTAGATACATAAAACCTACATGTAGGGATTATGGGAATTATGGGGATTATAATTCAAGACGAGATTTGGGTAGAACTGCAAAGCCTAATCATATCAATTATCCAACATGATCAACTTGGCTTCCTTGCCAGGATGAAAGATTGGTTAAACATACACAAATCAAAAAATGTGATTCATCACATAAACAGAACTATAGACAAAAACCACAGGATTATTTTAATAGATGCAGAAAAGACCTGAAAAATTTCAACATGCCTTCATGTTGAAAACTCTCAATATACTAGCTGTTGAAGGACAGATCTCAAAATAATAACAATATATGACAAACCCACAGTCAAAATCATAATAAATAGGCAAAAGATGAAATTATTTTCCTTGAAAACCAGCACAAGACAAGAATGCCCTCTCTTCCCCCTTTCTATTCAACATAGTATTTGAAGTTTTAGCAAAAGCAATCAGACAAGAGAAAGAAATAAAGGACATACAAAGAGAAGGGAGGATGTCAAACTACTGTTTGTAGATAATATGGTTCTATATCAAGAAAACCACTGTCTCAGCCCAAAAGCTCCTTCAGCTGATAAACAATTTCAGCAGTTTCAGGTTATAAAATCAATGTCAAAAATCACTAGCATTTGTTTATTCCAACAACAGCCAAGCCAAGAACCAAATCAGAAATGCAAACCCATTCACAATGACCACAAAGAGAATAAAGTGTCTTAGAATACAGCTAACCAGGAAGGTGATGGATCTGTATAAGAAGAACTACAAAACACTGCTCAAAAAAAATCAGAGATGACATGAATGGAAAACATTTGATGCACATAGATGAGAAGAATTAATATTATTAAAATGGTTATACTGTCCAAAGCAGTTTACAAAATAAATGCTATTTCTATCAAACTACCAATGACACTCTTCACAGAACTAGAGAAATCTATTTGAAAATTTATATAGGACCAATCAGAAGCCTAAGTAGCCAAGACGATCCTAAGCAAAAAGAACAAAGCTAGAGGCATCAAATTACAGAACTTCAAACCATACTACAGAGCTACAGTACCGAAAACAGCATACTACTGATAAAAAAAAAAAATACATAGACCACTGGAAGAGAACAAGAAGCCCCAAAATGAAGCCACACATCTACAATCATGGAATCTTTGACAAAGATTCAAAACAAGAAATAGGAAAAGAGCTTCTTGTTCAAGAACATGCCGGGAAAACTCACTAATCACATGCGGAAGACTGAAACTGGACGTCTTTCTTACACTGCATAAAAAAAGTCAAGATGAATTAAAGACTTAAATATGAAACTTAAAACTATAAAAACTGTGGAAAGCAACCTAGACAATACCATCTTGAAATGGAAACTGGTAAAGATTTTATGACAAAGACACCTAAACAATCTCGACAAAAGTAAAAGTTGACAAATGGGATCTCACTAAACTTAAGAGCTTCTGCACAGCAAGAGAAATGATCAACAGATCAAACAGACACACTACAGAATGGGAGAAAATACTTGGAAACGACACATCTCACAAAGGTATAATAATGAGTACCTATAAAAAACTTAAACAAATTTACTAGCAAAATCAAACAACCCTATTAAAAAGTGAGCAGATTTTTAAAGAAGACAGTTACACAACAACAAGCATATTTGACAATCTCAATATTACTAGTTATTAGAGAAATGCAAATCGACCATTATGGAAAGCATTGTGATTCCTCAAAGAACTAAAAACAAAACTACCATTCAACCCAGCAATTCCATTACTGGATATATATATATATATATCCAACAATATATAAATCATTCTACCATAAAGACACATGCATGTGTATGTTCATGGCAGCAGTATTTACAACAGCAAAGACATGAAATCAACATAAAGGCCAATCAATGGCACACTGATTAAAAAAAAAGTGGTACATATACACCATGGAATACTATGCTGCCATAAAAAAAAATGAGATTATGTTTTTTGCAGATACATGATTGAAGCTGTAGGACATTATTAGTAGCAAACTAACACAGAAACAGAAAGGCAAATGCTCCATGTTCTCACTTATAAGTGGAAGCTAAATGTGAGAAAATATGAATACAAAGAAAGAAACAACAAACACTGGGGCCTACATAAAGTTAGATAATAAAGGGAGTAATAGGCTCAGAAAAACTAACAATGGGGTACTAGGCTTAGTATCTGGGTGACAAGACAATTTGTCCAAAAAAACTCTATGACAGGAGTCTACCTATATAACAAACCTTACACATGTACCTCTAAACTTAAAATTTTTTTTAAAAATTAAAACAAAACATAAAAAATTGGTTTTTTAAAAGTTAAACAAAACTGATGAACATATAGCCAGACTAAGAAAACAAAGTGAGAAGATAGAAATAAATAAAATTAAAGATGAAAAAGAGAAATTGCAACTTAAACTGTAAAATTTCAAAGGATCATCTTTGGCTGCTGTGAGCCAAAAAAAATGGAAATATCTAGAAGAAATAGACAAATTCTTAGATACATAAAACCTACCGCAATTGAACCAGGAAAAATTTAAAACAAACCAACAACAAGTAACAATATCGAAGTCATGACAAAAATACTCCCTGTAAAGAAAAGCCCAGGACCCAATGGCTTCACTGTTGAATTTTACCAAACATTTACAAAAAAGTAATAGCAATCCTACTCAAAGTATTCCAGAAAATAAAGGAGGATAAAACACCTCAAAACTCATTCTATGAGGTCAGTTTTACCCTAATACTGAA
Organism: Cacajao melanocephalus; assembly: GCA_963573385.1. NCBI lineage: Eukaryota > Metazoa > Chordata > Mammalia > Primates > Pitheciidae > Cacajao > Cacajao melanocephalus. The sequence continues at coordinate 25,563 of CAUYLG010015328.1, forward strand.
TCCAGGATTTATCGCTAGGATGCAAGCATGATTCAACATATGTAAATCAGTCAATTCGATACATTAAATCAAGAGAATGAAGGACAATCATATGGTTATTTCAATTGATGCTGAAAAAGGAATTGATAAAATTAAGCATCCTTTCATGATAAAAACCTTCAAAAGGAACACAGCTAAACATAATAAAAGCCATATAAAACCAACCCACTGCTAGTATCATACTGAATGGGGAAAAACTACAATGCTTGCCTCTAAGATCTGAGATCAGGAATATGACAACTATGCTCATATTCATTACTCTTAGCACAGTAAGGGAAATCCTAGCTAAAGCAATCAGGCAAGAGAAGGAAAAAAGGCATTCAAATTGAAAAAGGACAAAGTCAAATTATCCTTGTTTGCAGAGGATAATCTTATGTTTGGAAAAGCATAAAGACTGTACAAAAAGTAATTAGAACTGATAAAATTGCAGGATAAAAAAATCAACATCAATATTAACATTTTTATATGCCAACAATGAACAATGCAAAAAAAGAAATTAAAAGTAATCCTGGTTGCAATAGTAATAAATAAATTAAATACCTAGTAATTAACCAGAGAAGTAAAAGATCTCCATAAGGACAACTATAAAACATTGATTAAACAAACTGAAGAGGACACACTCAAAAAAATTGAAAGATATTTCCTGCTCATAAATTGGAAATTTTTATATTGTTAACATGTTTATACTACCCAAAGTGATCTACAGATTCAGTGTAATCCTTATCAAAATGCCAAAAATATTATTAACAGAAATAGAAAAGAAATCTTAAAATTTAAATGGAACCACAAAAGACCCAGAATAAGCAAAGCTATCCAAAGCAAAAAGAACAAACCTGGAATGATTACATTACCTGGCTCAGATTAAACTATATAGTGATGGTAATCAAAACAGGATGTTACTGGCATTAAAACAGAAACATAGATTAATGGAACAGAATTGAGATCCCAGAAATAAATCCACATACCTACATTGAACTCATTTTTGACAAAAGTGCCACAAACATACACTAAGAAATAGACAGTCTTCAGACAATGGTGGTGGGAAAACTGTATATTGTAAACAGAGAAATGAAACTAAACTTCTATATCTTTCCATGTACTAAAATCAAATAAAAACAGATTAAAGACTTAAATCTAGGACCTCATACTATAAAACTATTACAAATAAACATTGGGGAAAATCTTCAGGACATTAGTTTCAGCAAGAACTTCTTGAGTAATATTTCACAAGTACAGACAAACAAAGCAAAAATGGTCAAATGGGATCACATCAAGTGAAAAAGCTTCTGTAGAGCAAAGGAAACAATCAACAAAGTGAAGAGAACCCACAGAATAGAAGAAAATAGTTGCAAAATACCCCTGTAACAAAGGATTGATAATCAGACTATATAAAAAGCTCAAGCAATTATTTTTTTAAAAGGCCAGGTATGGTGGCTCATGCCTGTAATCCCAGCACTTTGGAAGGCCAAGGTGGGAGGATCACAAGGTCAAGAGATCAAACCATTCTGCCCAACATAGTGAAAGCCCGTCTCTACTAAAATAAAAAATTTATCCAGGTATTGTGGCGTGTGCCTGTAGTCACAGCTACTCTGGAGGCTGAGTCAGGAGAATTGCTTGAACCCAGGAGGCAGAAGTTACAGTTAGCTGACATTGTGCCACTGCACTCCAGCCTGGCAACAGAGAGAGACTCTGGCTCAAAAAAAAAAAGAGGGGAGATCCAAGATGGCTGATTAGCAACAGCTCAGGATTGTAGCTCCCAGAGAAAGCACAGAGAGCGAGTGGATGCCGCAATTTCAGACGAATTTCTATTGCCCACAAACTGGGAGCTACCCAGCGGAGGAGCCACATGGGTCACCAGCATGACACTTTTGGCCGGCGTGGCTGTTTTGCCGGTGCCTTGGCATGGCGCGGCGCTTCTCAGTGTGGAGTATATGGGACTAGGTGCCCTTTGAGTCGGGCTCGGCTGATCCCATCCCCACAAGGAGAACAGCAATTGGAAGTGCTGAGGACTGAGAGTAAGCACAGTAAGCACAGCTGAACCCGGGAAGGCTTAGCTCTGTGTGGAAAGGGCATCTGCCAAAGGAAAACTAAGAAACAGAAAAAACTTCATCACCAACAAGCCGGACGTCCTCTCAGACCCAATCTGAAAGTCGGCAATTAAAAAGACGACAGGTTGATAAATCCACAAAAATGGAAGAAACCAGTGCAAAAAGGCTGAGAACACCCGAAATCAGAATGCCTCTCCTCCTACAGGGGATGGCAGCTCCTCATCAGCAAGAGAACAAGGCCTGACAGAGAATGAGTGTGATGAACTGACAGAATCAGGCTTCAGA
>CAUYLG010015330.1:0-110959 GCA_963573385.1 Cacajao melanocephalus
CCGCCACCCCCCCCTGCCAACACGGGGCCCCACTTACAAAAAAAAAAAAAAAAAAAAAAAAAAAAAAAAAAAAAAAAAGATGTTCAGCCTCACTCACAGGAGAAGGTAAGTTAGAAATACAATCAGAGGTGGAGGGCAAGGTGCTGTCCCGAGTAGCCTGGGCAGAGGGGCCGCCCACAACACGGCACAGCATTGGTGGTGTTCTTCCCACGAGTTTCGGGTCATCCACGGTCACCCCACCTTACACACACACGGAGCTGAACCAGCGACAGCAGACAGTAGGGCTGTGTCCCCACTGCTGGAGGGGAGGTTACAATCAGCAAGCACACAGGGCGAGAGGTGCTATGCGCTGATGGAGTAGGGTAGAGACATCGGTATGAGCCCGCAACACAGACGGTTACTACGTATAGATAGCGTGTACGCTACACGCCAGCTGGCATGCACTACACGCTTCCTTGCTCTGTTGGCTGAGAACACCCAGAAACAGCCCAGTAGCGACAGGCACACCCAGCTCCCAGACCTCGGCCTGGAAGACCACTCTCCAAGAAAAAGAACCAGGCCTTCAAGAAATGGCTGATTCTAGGACTGGAGGAGGAAACAGACAAGATGCCGCTTGGGGCAGCTTATAGGGCCCAAAATAAGGATGTGTTCACAAGACAAAGTGATGGGCATGGCCCGGGGACAGAGGAGCCACCTGAAAGCTCCCAGTGGCCAAGGCTGTGACAATTACAGCCACAAAATAAGTAAACTAGTATTGAATTATAACTCGAAGTATAAATATCCACGAGTCCATTATAGTAAATGATTTTAGAAACTATTAAACGGGGCTGGGTGTGATGGCTCACGCCTGTAATCCAAGCACTTTGGGAGGCTGAGGTGAGCGGATCACCTGAGGTCAGGAGTTCAAGATCAGCCTGGCCAACATGGTGAAACCTTGTCTCCACTAAAATACAAAAATTAGCTGGGTGTGGTGGTACACGCCTGCAATCCCAGCTACTCAGGAGGCTGAGACAGGAGACTCGCTTGAACCCGGGAGACGGAGGTTGCAGTGAGCCAAGACTGCACCACTGCACTCCAGCCTGGGTGAGAGTGAGACACTGTCTCAAAAAAATATATTAATAAATGGGGGTGAACAGACAAATGTCCTGTGTAGAAGAATTTCAAATAACTTCTACAGATGCTCTCCTCTCAAGGAGGGTGAGCAAAACTCCCCACCCCTTCTGTGTGGACTGAACAAAGTGACTTCCTTCCAGAGACCACAAGGGATGGGTAACTTCACAGTGGAGAAGCCTGACACTCCACCATGGCCACGGGACCCAGGCCAGCAGCATCACCTATGAGAGTTCATGTGGACAGCACAGACCCTGGATAGGACGGGCTGAGAAGAGCACTTTACCTCTGTGGTCTTCCCCCTAAAACCCATCCACCACCCAGACTGATCACAAGAAAAACATCAGGCAAATCCCAACAGGGGCCATTCTGCAAAATTCCTGACCAGCTCTCCCCAAAACTCCAAGGTCACAAAACACAAGGAGAGTCTTTCCTCGATTTTCCTGGGTCAGTTTCACAGCCTCTAGGCAGAAGATAAGGGATGCCAGAGGAGGGACGAAGGGGCTTCCGCTCACTGACGGACACCAAGGTGGAAAGGCACCACTGGTACTCAGATGTAAATCAAGTCATGGACTAAAAATCCTAAACTCCACCTGCAAGAAGGAGGGGTGATGTCACCCAGGGAGGGGCAGGTGGCCCCCATGGCGTGACAGGCGCAGGGACAGCTGCTCCCCAGTGAGCTTGTGCTCTTGGGATTTAAAGACCTCCTTTCTTTATGGGAAGGGAACCAGAGTGAATAATGATCTAGGGGACAAGAGGATCAGGTGGGCGCACAGCTCGGCAAGGAAGAGGGACCCTCTACAGTCTGGCACCGACATCTCCTGAGCCGGAAGACCAGCAGGAACTGTAGATACATCCTGGCCGGGGAATCCCGGCACAGCAGGCCCTGGACCCAGGAAGATCTTTGGAGACAAGGGGTCGAGTGGAAACCCCAGGCCAATGGCCACTGAGAAGGTCCCCGAGCCATGGGCCAGCACCCTACCCCACCCGCAAAAACCATCAGGAGAGAATCACTCGCTCCCTTGTAGAGGTGTGAAGCCATGCCTCGCCAAAACAAATGCTCTCCAGGAATCCCGACGGGACTGAATGGTAGCAGGGCAGGCAGCCGAGAGGAAACTCCCGAGGCCGCACTACACACTGGCGGTGGAGGGGGGGGTCCCTTTCCACTAGCAGTGCAGGGCTCCCACTCACCATGTGCCCGACAGAAAGCAGACAGGCATGCAGGGGTGGCGCCGTCTTGGATCGAGTGAGTGGCTCAAAGCATCGAAGCGAACAGCTGGAACATTCCATGGACAACGGGACTGTGAGCAGGCCCCACTCAGCACTGCGGGAGCGGGCAACGGTGCCAGCAGAGGAAAGGCAGGATGATATGACCAACGCTTGCTTCGGCTAACCTCTATTCAGTAACAGGACATTTCCCAGCAGGAAGGCGGGGAGTGTGGTTAGGTGCCTGCTCGGCCACGGACAGAGCCCGTCCATGACCATCTGCTGGAAAGCCCGGAAACCTGTCACAACCACCTCCGCACTACAACATATCTGCCATCTTCTTTTCTTTCTTTCTTTCTTTCCTTCTTTCTTTCTTTTCTTCCTTGCTTCCTTTCTTTTCTTTCTCTCTTTCTTTTTTTTTGAGACAGAGTCTTGCTGTGATGCCCAGGCTGGAGTACAGTGGCGCAATTTCAGCTCACTGCAACCTCCACCTCCCAGGTTCAAGGAATTCTTCTGTCTCAGCCTCCCGAGTACCTGGGATTCCAGGCTGGAGTGCAATGTAATTTTTGTATTTTTAGTAGAGACCGGGTTTCACTATGTTGGCCAGGCTGGTCTTGAACTCCTGACCTCAGGTGATCCACCCGCCTCAGCCTCCCAAAGTTCTGGGATTACAGGCGAGAACCACAGCACCCAGCCCAGATCTGCAATTTCAAGTGTGTCTTCCCTGCCCCATGTCCATGAGCCTATGGCTTTAGAAGCAGTGGGAGGGGCCAAGGCAGGCAGGTGAGGGGGCCAGTGACGCAGGAGCAGGGCTGCAGACAGGAGAGGCAGAGGGCTCAGAGATGGCGCTAGCACGTCAGTCACCCTTCTGCTAAAACAGTGCAGCATATTTGTATTTTTAGCTTATGTCTGTAAACGCCTAGAGATACAGCAAATCTTTAGACAACCTGCTGGCCACGCTGCCACATCAGGACATTCTGGGTCCCTGCCCCGCGGCCCCTGGCTTTGGGAACCTCCTTGGCCCAAGGGTCCACTACTGGCCCAGCTGCCCTTACCCTGGAACTCAGCTAGGCCTCTAGTGGGCCCCCACCCTTCCCACCTCTAGCTTCTAGAGCAGATAGGAATGACTTTTTCAAGGAGAAGGGAGAGATTCAAGCCTTTTGTTCACAGTGGAACCCTGGCCTGGACCTGCCAGGGGTTCCTCAGGAAGCCTCGACTGCCCTCTAGACCCCAGGAGGCTTCTCTCTGCCCTGCTGTGTTGCCTGGCATGGACCTCAGGCAGGAAGCCCCAGACCTGCTGATGCATCGAAGCCAAGGCCCCCAGGCCCTCACTGTTCTGGAAGCTCAGGTGACACTCCGGGCAGGCTCTGCCCCAACCCACAGTGCAGCTCGATTCTTCCCTTCCCCCGAAGACTGGGCCTGGCAGACAGCAACTCATGGTACAGCAGGCCCCGCTGCCTCTCACAGCCCCCAACTGGGAATCACCCACCCTCCTCCCCACTCCCAGAGGTGGGCAGGAAAGGCAGCTCTCACCCTGAAGCTCCCACGGCGGTCCTGCTGCCCCCACACCCACACACCTGTGCAGGTTTCTCCAAGGCCACCAGGAGCTCATCACCCTCCCCACAGGTCAACCCCACTTCTTGAGGATTCAAACAAATCCAAAGGGTGGTGGCACAGGACGGACTGGAGCTGGTGCGGGAAAAATCCAGGCTCTGGCCTGGACCGTCTAGTGGTTTAGCTCCCACATCTGTAAGACTCAAGTCCTAACTGCCCTCTGGAACAGCCACAAGAATCAAACCTGTCCAGATATGAGGCACATGTTCACATGTGGAGCTGGCCCCAGGGGTCAGATACCACCCGGACAATAGCCATCCAGGAGGCAAGGCCCGAACCTCTAGGCCCCAGCACTCACCAGCACCTTCCTCTTCTGCTCACTGCCTGTGACCACGGAGACAGAGCGGACGATGGGCTTGGTGGCGGCAGCGCTGCCAGGGCGCCGGGACACGGGTGGAGGGAGACCTGTCAGACTCAGGTCCACGCCTGCCGAGCTACGCTCGGGGGCGCTGCCGATGGCCCTGGTGCCTTTCATGATGGACAAGGTAGGTCCTGAGCAGGGAGGCAAGAGCTGCAGTGAGATAGGCTGGGGGAACTACAGGCCCTACACCCACCACCTCCAGCCCAGCCTCAACCGGCCCAGGACATCTCAGTCCACCGGCCACCAAACTTCCTAGGAAGGCCTGCCACAACCTATGCAACCCTGGGTGGCAGCAGGCTCCTCGACAGGAACATGAGTGAGCTGTTCTGAGCACAGTGCCACCGCATGGCATAGCAGGAGGGCCCTGGGCGATGGACAGGGGGGGCACAAGGGCAAGGCCCGTGTGTGGGAACAAGCCGGGAGTGCTCAGAGGGAACCTGGGCCACAAGCTGTCGTCGATGTGAAACCAGCTCTGCCATCTACCCCGCACCGCAACTCTGAGAAAGCCACTGCCCGAGCCCCACTCTCTTCTTCTGTAAAATGGACATTTTATTTATTTATTTATTTATTTTTTGAAACGGAGTTCCATTTCTGTCCCCCAGGCTGGAGTGCAATGGTGCTATCTAGGCTCACTACCACCTCCGCCTCCCAGGTTCAAGCGATTCTCCTTCCTCAGCCTCCCAAGTAGCTGGGATTACAGGTGCCTGCCACAATGCCTGGCTACTTTTTATATTTTTAGTAGAGCCAAGGTTTTGCCATGTCGGCCAGGCTGCTCTTGAACTCCTGACCTCAAGTGATTCACCTGCCTTGGCCTCCCAAAGTGCTGGGATTCCAGGCATGAGCCACCACGCCTAGCCCTGTAAAATACACATTGTAAGAAGTGTTGTGTGAGGTCCAGCCAAGATGCCGGTGGCAAGACTGCACTGGCCGAGCACTCACTGGGTATATGGGTTATCCCACAGGGGACGGGCATTCTTAGATCGGGGATACACTCAGGGATGCTGAGTTCCCTACTCTGGAACTTCACAGAGCAAACCCTGGCAGCCCCCAGCCCGTTTCCACATCCCCACAGGGTGCCTCAGCCGATCTTTCTGAAGGCATCTCAGCTCGTGCATATGCCCCTGCTAAAAATCCTGCGGCAGCTTCCCAGGCACAGAGAACAGAGTCCACACATCCAGCTCCTGCAAGATCGGACCCTGTACTCTCCGGGACCTCATCAGCTTCCCTGCCGGGCCCCTCCCTGCTGCTCCTCAAACTAAGCCAGCTTGGCCCCGCCCGTCCCCTGCCTCCAGGTCCCAGGACACTCCCTCTCTGCACTCAGAGCCCTTCCCTGAGCACCTGTCAGTCACTCTTCACTCCCCATGGGGCTCTGACCCCTCCTGTGGCCCCACGCAGTTGGTTTATGAATTGTGCAGCTCCTGCAGGGCAAGGCACTCAGCAGCGAACTGAACCAGTGGATGAATGGGACAAGCTGGCGCAAGGGACCAATGTTGAGTACTACCTCCCTGCCACAGCGGCCTCTGGTGGGCCAGAAGGCACCCAACCTATCGCCTGAGGTCACCCTGGGCTTCCACCCAGCACCCCACAGCAAGTCCCCCAAAGTCCCTTCCACAGAGAGATAGGTACCCCTACTCCCTAGAGGCCGACCCTGCCACTGACCAGGTCCGAGTCGTCACTTATGCACTTCTGGTTGTGTGGATAAAACTTAACACCTCCTGCAGGGCACTGTCCACCCCTGGCAGGACCCATGCAGGCCCCTGCAGCCCAGGGCTCTGCTCTCCCAGCCACACGAGCAAGCAGCTCTGCGATGGCAAATGCAGCCTCTCCATGGAAACCTCCAGGCCAGATGAAGGGTGGCCTGGGAGGCCACTACATCTTGGATAAAACTGTGTCTCTCCCAGGACATGAAAGGGTGGGGACTGATGACCAGAGCCAGAACCTTGTCCCCAAGGTGGGCTGACACTGACCCTGACCCCGACCCTGGACAGAGGGGCCAGAGCCCACACGCTCAGCAGAGCCTTCCACTTGCCCACGGGGCAGCTCCCATCTCCCCAGTTCCCCTAGGGCTTAAGGCGACAGGGCCTGAGATGCCGGGACTGGATTCCATATTGTCCTGGGGACCGGAGGGGATGGAGGTGGGGACCCACACCCTCAGGCACGAACCTCTCCTCACCTGCGCGGGCCCCGGACTCCCCTCACCTGTGCGCACCCTGGATCTCCCTCACTTGCCTTGGACCCCTCCGACAATTGCGCGGGCACCAGATCCCCCCTCACCTGTGGGGGCCCCGGATCCCCAACACTAGACCGCGACCTCCCAGCTGCGCAGGTTCCGTATCCCCCCAAACCTCTGCGCGCCCTGCATCTCCCTCCCTTGCCCGGGTCCCCTCACCTGCGCGGGCCGGGGGCGCAGCCGCGAAGAGGGCCTGGCGCGCAGGGCCCGCAGATTCGGCCGGCGGGGAAGGGATGTGGAGCCAGTCGCGCCCAAACCTCGGGCCGGCGACCTGGCGCCCCGCGACCCCCAACGTTGCCCCGAGGCCCGGTGACAATGAAGCGGCCGGGCGGCCCGAGTGAGCTGCGGCGGCAGCAGCTAGCAACCAGCCTGGCACCACCTCCCCTGCCCGTCACGCCGGCCCGCCTTTCCTGAGCGCCCCGACTCCGGATTGGCTCTTCACTCTCCCGCTCAGGCCATCCCTGGAGCTCATTGGGTTGCTCGGCTGTCCTTCGGAAGTTCAAGCGTGGGAGGAGCGGCGGATAGCTGAGGGACGCGACGGCGCCAGGGGGCCGATTGGACGTCACTGGAAAGGGGCGGGCCATGTAGGCGGTGGGGCCAAGGCGGTGGGCGGAGCTGGCCGGGCGGGGGCGGGACCTGAGCGGTTGTGGGCGGGGCGTGATACGGGGGTGTGATTGGCGAGTGGGGCGGGGCGGATATGAGCGGGGCAAGGCAGGTGTGGGCGGGGCACGCAGGGCCTTGGGAGTAGACACCAGGGAGGGCGCGAGCGGGGTGCGAGGAGCACGGGGCGCGAGGAGCACGGAGCGCGAGGAGCACGGGGGCCCGGCTACGCTCCCAGACTCCCCTAAGACAGCTCACTCTCTCTGCCCCGGACTTCCCCGCCGACCCTGGCCGCCCTGTCCCCACCGGCGTGCGCGCCTCCCCTCCTTACTCTGTAGGACCGCAAGGGCGTGTGGGCACCTTGCTAACCTCCCAGACCTCCTTCCCGTTCTTTTGCTCTCTGCTTTTTTTTTGTTTTTTGTTGTTTGTTTTGTTCTGTTTTGTTTTGAGACGGGGTCTCACTCTGTCGCCCAGGCTGGAGTGTAGTGGCGTGATCTTGGCTCACTCCCAGGGTCAAGCGATTCTCCTGCCTCAGCCTCCCTGGTAGCTGGGATTACAGGTGCCTGCCACCACGACGGCTAATATTTTTTTTTCGGTGCCGTGACTCGGATTAATTTTTGTATTTTTAGTATAGACGGGGTTTCACCATGTTGGCCAGGCTGGTCTGTAACTCCTGACCTTAAGTGATCTGTCCACCTCGGCCTCCCAAAGTGCTGGAATTACAGGCGTGAGCCACCTCGCCGTACTCCTTCTCCAAAGTTTCAAGGCTGCGCCCTATGCGTAGCCGCTCTGTGCCCCCCTCCCTTCGGGAGCCCTGGGGATCCTGCCCCGGTCCTCTCCAGGGAAGCCATCAGTCCCCTAAAAGTTACAGCATACTGGTCTCCCCTGCCCCTGCTTTTTAAAAAATCCAGTGCTCTATAAAATAAAAACTTTGATTTATATACAGTAAAATCTACATTTTTTGGTGCGCAGTGGAGTTGTGTAACTTAGTGACAGAACATTCTCCCTCCGCCCCGCAACTGCTGACCTCTGGTGGCGGCTGCTCAGCTCTCTCTGTTCTCCATCCCTAGAGGCAGCCTTTTCCAGAATGTCACACAAAAGGGTCTGGCTTCTACCACTTCGCATTTTGAGATTCATGGTGGTTCCTCTTTATTGCTGAGTGGTATTCCGTAACCAGTGTGAACCACATTTACTTATTTTATTCATCAAATGAAGGACGCAGAGATTGTTCCTGGTGCTTGCCAATTTATCAATGATGCTGCCATAAACATTCACTCACTGGCTTCTTGTGGATACAAGTTTTCCTTTCTCTTGTGTAAATACCCAGGAGTGGGGTTGCTAGATCATATGACAGTTTATAAGAAACTGCCAGCTGGGCGCAGTGGCTCACACCTGTAATCCCAGCACTTCGGGAGGCCAAGGCCGGCGCCGAGGCCGGCAGAGCAACTGAGGTTAGGTGTTTGAGACCAGCTTGGCCGACGTGGTGAAACCCCATCTCTACTAAAAATACAAAAATAAAATTAGCTGGGCCTGGTGGCATGCACCTGTAATCCCAGCTACTCGGGAGGCTGAGGCAGGAGAATTGGTTAAACCCAGGAGGCAGAGGTTGCAGTGAGCGGAGATCAGATCACTGCACTCTAGTCTGAGTCACAGAGTGAGACTCCATCTCAAAAAAAAGCAAAAAGGAAACTGCCAAGCTGTTTTCTTTTTCTTTCTTTCTTTTCCCTAAGATGGAGTCTTGCTCTGTTGCCCAGGCTGGAGTGCAGTGGTGTGATCTCAGCTCACTGCAACCCCCGCCTCCCGGGTTCAAGTGATTCTCCTGCCTCAGCCTCCTGAGTAGCTGGGATTACAGGGGCATGCCACCACACCCGGCTAATTTTTTGTAGAGATGGGGTTTTGCCATGTTGGCCAGGCTGGTCTCAAACTCCTGCCCTCAGGTTATCCACCCTCTTTGGCTTCCCAAAGTGCTGGGCATACAGGCATGAGCCACCGCGCCTGGCCCAAAGAGAATTTTTTAACTTTAATAAAGTCCAATTTTTTCTTTCATGGTTTGTGCTTTTTATATCTTATATAAGATGACATTGCCTAACAGAGACAAAATGTTTTCTCCTCTGTTTTCCTCTAGAAGTCTTATAGTTTTAGCTCTCATATTTAGGTTTATGATTCAGTTTAAATTTTCCATAAGGTGTGAAGTATGAGCCAAGGTTGTTTTTTTTTTCTTGTTTGCATACGGAGGCCCAAGTGTTCCAGCACCATCCGTCAAAAGGCTGCCCTGTCTTCATTGGGCCTCCATATGCAAAAAGTGTTTAAAAAAGAACCTTTACATGTTTGTAGGAGGCAATCGTCCATATGGTCTATTCTGAACTCTATTCTAGTCCATTGATCAGCGTCTCTACCTGTCACCAATACCTCACTGTCTTCATCACTGCACTTATTTTTTTGGTAGAGATGGGGTCTCACTATGTTGCCCAGGCTAGTCTCAAATTCCTAGGCTCAAGCGACTCTCCCACCTTGGCCTCCAAGAGCCCTGGGATTACAGATGTGAGCTATTGCACCTGGCCTATAGTAAATCTTGAAATCTTGAAATAGTTCGCTCTTCTTTTTCAAAGTTACCTTGGCTATTCTAATTCCTTTGACTTTTCCTATAAATTTTAGTATCAGCTTGTCACTATCTTTAAAAAAAATCCAGCTGTGATTTTGATGGGGATTACATTAAATCTTTAGGCCTGTAATTCGGGAAGAATTGACACCTTAATTTATGAACGTGGTATATCTCTCCATTTATTTAGATCTTCATTGATTTCTTTCATCAGAATTTTGTAGTTTTCAGCATATGCATCCTACATATATTGTTATATGTAAATTTTCAGTGCTGCAAAGAAAAGTCAGCACTGGGACAAAGGATCTCTCAGCAAGGCAATTTTTAATTCCTGTAGAAAGGGTACCCTCACTAGAAATCTTGCCACAAGAGTACAATGAACAAAGGAAAAGCAGACATATTTATTTCTTACACATTTGGGGTCGTCCTTACTGCTGTGTCTGATTTCCATTGGTTGGAGCCAAACCTCACAATCTAAACTAAAACCCGATTGGCTAACAACTTAAAACTTTTGTAAACAGGTTGTGGGTAACACCCACTATGGGCACCAAGGAAGAACTGTCCAGACCCCAGGCACAATTAGTGCCTGAAGAATATCTTAGTTTATAGTGTTATTACTCAGCTATTTCATTTATATAATCCTTTATATATAATAGTATGTTAGTTTATAGAATCAGTGCCTGAAGTATAACTTACTGCTTACATGTATCTAGCTTATGTAATCATAATACTTATATCTAGCATACTTAGTTCTATATAATCTTTCTATATAATCATATAGGTATTGTAGTCGGAGCTGTACTGACACATTTAGAGCTGATTCATATAATCCTTCCATATAACCATATAGTAGTTTGTAGTAGGAGGAATGCCTAGAGCAGTCACAGAACAGAAGCAGTACATGGGAAAACAGCCAGACCAAGATGAGAACCAAAGACCCAGGCGGTGGTGTCCCTGCCTGAAAGGGCATACGCTGTATGGCAGGCTTGGAGCAAGAGCCTCTCCTCCTGATAAAGGAGCTGTAGTACCTTGCATCCAGTTCCTGTGGAAAGTAGGCCTCAGGTCTGAGAACCTGGAAGTGACCGAGGGAGAAGAACCCCTCTGGTGTGACCAGTCATGGAGGCTGTCCACCCTGTCAGTCTTTTCTCACTTCTGTGCTAGCTCAAATCATCCTCCCATAAATATCTTAAGAGAAGAGGACAAGTCTGTCAGATCCCACTGCATTGGCTTACAGTATCCTCCTACTAGAAATCCTCTGAAGTCTCCAGCCCCCAGATAAGAAGTGCTGCATACACCTGTTGCACACAGCCCACCTCCTTGCCTCGGTGGCCTAATGGGGGTGGACCCCTTTTCTGTACACGACCCTCTACTACTATGCGCAGCACAGCCCCCTACTGCACACAGCGGACCTCTCTGCCCAGGTGACAGAATAGGGTGGCCCCCTTGCTTGTGACTCACGTGATTATGTATGCCCTATCCCTAAGCCTATAGATGATGACCTCACTCAGGACCCTGCCCCCTGCTTGTACCTAATAAATAGGGACGCTTCTGGGCGTTTAGGGCTCTCACCAATCTCCGCTCACAAGTGGCGTGGCCTCCCGAGTCCAGCCGCTCTTCACCAGTTCTTCAGTGTCCTGTCTCTTTACTTCTCAGATCCTGCACCTCAGCACAGCATAAGGGACGCCCCACAGCCCTACACATCGCGTGAGGCCAGGAGTTGGAGACTAACGTGAGCAACACAGTGACAGCCCCATCTCTAACAACAACAACAACAAAAGCCAATGTGTGGCGACTGAGGCATGAGGATCGCTTGAACTCAGGAGGTTGACTGCAGTGAGCCATGATTGTACCGCTGTACTGGGTGACAGAGCAAGAATGCAGTGGCACAATCACGGCTCACTTCAGCCTCGACCTCTCAACCTCTGGAGTTCAAGCAATCCTCCTGCTTCAGCCACCTCGGTAGCTGGAACCATGCCTGACTACTTCAAAAAAAATTGTTTTTTTTGTAGAAACGGGGTCTTGCTATGTTGCCTAGGCTTGAGATCCTTTTTTTTTTTTTTTTTTTGAGGCAAGGTCCTGCTCGTTACCCAGGCTGGAGTGCGGTGGTACGCTCTCGGCTCACCACAACCTCTGCCTCCTGGGTTCAAGCAATTCTCCTGCCTCATCCTCCAGAGTAGCTGGGATTACAAGCGCCCACAATGATGCCTGGCTAATCTTGTATTTTTAGTAGAGACGGGGTTTCCTCCACATTGCTCAGGCTGGTCTCGAACTCCTGACCTCTGGTGATCCGCCCGCCTTAGCCTCCCATAGTGCTGGGATTACAGGTGTGAGCCACACCTGGCCGGAATCCTTTAACAATATAACAGAAATCATACAAAGTATGTTCTCGGACTGCATCAGAATTAAATCATCACGGAACAACATGCTTTAAAATAACCCACTGGACAAAAAGGAAGTCTCAAGAGAAATTTAAAAACATTTTGAGCTGAATAAATATTCGAATATACCACAATTGACCGGATGCAGCCAATGAATGGGCTATGAGATGTGTACGATGTTCATGCTAGAAAACAAAAGTCACGAGTAAATAATCTAAGCTTCCACCTTAAGAAACTGAAACAATAAAATAAGCCCGGAGCAGAATGAAGGAAAAATAAAGAACAGAAATTAGCGACATTGGAAACTGAAAAACAGAAATGAGTGAAGCAGAAAAAAAGTTTGTTCTTTGAAGAAGCTAATAACATTAATAAACTGCTAGTCAGCCTGACCAAGAAAACAGGAAAACCAATGAGCAACATTAGGAATGAGAATACTAAAGGCATACTACAAAAAACTGAAGTCTCAAAGTCAGCAACGCACAGAAACGGACCAGTCCCCTGAAGACACAAACCACTGAAATTAGAACTAGATAACCCCAATAGGCTATTATTTAAGAAATTGAATTTCATCGTTTAAAACCTTGCAATTAAGGTTAACTCCAAGGATAGTACCACTGGGGAGTTCTACCAAATGTTTCAGGAAGAAATTCACTTGTCCCTACGTGGAGGAAGCGTCCTCTACGCGTACCCCTTATTGATGGTATTTTTATTAAAATGCACATATACAAAAGAAGAAAAATAAATGGCCCAGCTTTGTGTAAACAGTAGTGTTTATTCGGAAAGCACGAACCCTGGCGCTCTCGGAAGGTTCTGAAGTGGACTGGATGCTCCAGAGGCTTCGTGTGTCACAGGATAGGGGCGAGGCATGAGAGCCCAGGAAAGCGTCACATGGAGACCTGAAACCTGAAATGGCCACAGGCCACAAGCCAGACAGCACAAGACAGCCTGGACAAGACACCCTCAACCCACGAGCACCAAACCAGCCACCCCAATGGGACCGGGAGGCGGTGGCTTGTTGCTGCTCATGACCTCCCGGGGAAGGAGGAAGCTGAGATCAAAATGAAACAAAGAACCAGGTAGTCGCATCCACGTTCACACAAGAAACCTCACGTCTGAGGGAAAGAGGCAGGGGCTGCCCCTCGGACCCCTGAGATGAGCATTTCCAAGGCCCTGCCACCTGCCTATCCCGTGTCTGGATTCTAGTGCAAGAGCCAGAGCCTTTGGTAGAGGAGATCTGAAACTGAGGTAGCCCAAGGGTCCTCCTCTCAGGTCCGGTGCCCTGGAGGCTGTCACAGAGGCTCAGGAAGCACAGCCCCGCAGGCCACGGCTGCAGCTGAAGACTCCAGGGCCAGGTCACCGGGTCAGGCATTCAGGAATGCAAAAGCTGATGGCTCGGGGCCAGGTGGCTCTTCGGCTGCTGTCCTCTGGGACGATGTCCGGGGGGTGCAAGGGGCATCGGGGCAGGACTCTTCAGCAGCAGCCCCAGCACCCACCAGGCGGGGGCAGGCCACCAGCTCCATGCCAGCAAACAAGGAGTGGGGGCTCCACGCACAGCTGCTGGGGGATCTCTCTGGGCTGTCCGTGCCGCCTGGGACCTGCTCAGATCCCCACCCCCTGCTCTCTGCCAGTCTGGTCGCAGCCTCACTAGGGTGTCTAGGGGCTGGAACGGGGGAGGTATCTGGGGGCGGGGTGGGCACAGGGCTGGGTGGCATCCCAGATGAGGGAGCAGGGCTGCGGGGCGACACTGAGGTTGAACTCAGAGGCTGGAGGAAGAGCTGGCTCCCAGGGAGAGGCACAGCGTCTGTCAGCAGGTCCGATGGGCCTGGGAGGACAGCTGCGGGGCCAGGCTTGGCCAAGGTACCCTGGGCAGGGGGCAGCTGCCCACAGGAGGCCTCAAAGTGCCTCAGGATCTGAAAGAGGAAGGAAGGAGGAACCAGGGAGTCTCCTGGGCAACCCTGGGAATTGTGGGGACCAAGGCCCGCCTCTCCCTGGGGCCTCCGCAGTCCCTCTACCCAGAGGGAGGGCCAGCTCTGGGCAGGACGCCGGCTGCCAGGAGGGGGGCTTGGCAGCGGGTCCAGTTGTCATCCCACGGAGAGCAAGTGCTGGCCTGGTGCTGGGGACACGAGGCAGGTGTCGTATACAAACCTCGGATCTCACTCCTTCACTCACTACTATACAAATGGACACCTTCCCTGTCACAGCGCACCTGGCACTGCTGGAGGGAGTGGAGGGAACACATGGGGCCTGGCACATCTGGGGGTTTCCAACTGCTAGACATGGGGTGCTTTCAGTGTGCCCGTTTCAGAAACCCCAAGATGAGGGTCACCCACGGTAGTGCGAATCCCAGGTCCACACTTCACTCTGACTAAAGGGTGAGCTAGCAGGTGGCCAATGACAGATGAGAACGACTTGGGGATGGGACCTGTGTTTCCAGCAGTCACAGAGAAAACAGGAAGAAGCTGGGGATGCCCACAGGCAGAGGGTGGGTGCCAGGGCCTGGCTGTGGGGAGAGGCCTCCCAGTGTGATTCCTGAAGCCTCCAGACAGTTCAGAGCATTCAAGTGCACACAGATGAATGGGACCGTTCCCATGGTCAGCTTGGGAGCTGAGCATGAGCTGTGTCATGGGTGGCAAACTGCATGTGCAGTCAAGGAAGGCTTCCTGGAAGAGGTGAGTGTAAGCCAAGATGTAAGGGCAGGAACATTAAGGCAGACTAGTTTGGGGGCTTCCAGGAGCAGGTAGCGGCTAGTGCACTGGGAGTGCTGCGAAGTTGAGGTGAAAGTCAGGAAGGGGGTGGGGAGGCGAGGACCCTGACTCACTGCTGCTCCCTTGGCCAGCAGGACAGGGACTCCAGAGGGGACTCCAGGAAAGCCTGACCAAGTGCAGGGCAGGACCGGGTGGCCGTGGACAGCAGTGTATCTCCTGCTGTGTGTACCCTTGAACCCCAGTGTGCATGTGGCCCCTGCAGCTTCCCACCTTGGTGGCCTTGTTGGTCACAGGTCCCAGGCTGCCCGTGCTGAGCTCCTGCAGCTGTCGCCGGGTGCGGAGGAGGATGTGCTCCTGGGGAAGGAGGTCGGTGCTCCCCAGGGAGGCGATGGCACACAGCGCCCTCTGTGGATGAAGGGAGGCAACGTCAGCACCCACGGGGCAGCGGTCCACGCCAGGGAGTCCTGTCTGGCCATCTCTCTCCCTCCTCTTCCTCCTCACCAACGACCCGAGTGACGAGAGGGAGCAGGGACAGCTCCACCAGAGACCTGTCCTCACCGCCTGGCACCCCGGCTCCTGGACAGACCCCGGCGAGAAGCACATGGCCAACTGCCCCTGATCACCTCACCTTTATTCCTCCGCATGCCTCCCCCATACACATGCGCATCCACAAGTTCAGGTGCATGCACACACACACAGGTGCACACATACACAACCACACACATGCACAACTGCACACACAGGCATACATGCACAGGTGTGCACACACACCAGGCACACATACACAGGCACACACACCAGGCATGCACACACACACACACACAGAGGCATATACGCTCACACAGCCACATACAGGAATGTTCACACATAGCCACACACAGCCATGCACACACAGGAATGTTCACACACAAGCACACACACACACAGGCATGTTCACATACAGTCACACACATACACACAGGCACGTTCACACACAACCACACACGGCCCCACACAGGCACACACACAGGAATGTTCACACACAAGTGCACACACAGCCACACACACACAGGTGCACACACACAGGCACGTTCACACACAAGCACACATAGCCACACATGCACAGGCATGTTCACACACAGCGACACTCTCACAGCCACATACACACATAGGCACACACACAAATATCCACACACAGAAACACACACACAGCAACACACACACAGGCATGTTCACACAAAGCCACACACACACACAGCTCCACAAAAAGTGCACACACAGCCACACACACACACACAGGCATGTTCACACAAAGCCACGCATACACAGCCACAAACACACAGCCACACACACAGCCGCACACACACAGCCACACACACACAGAGGCATGTTCACACACAAGTGCACACACACAGCCACCCACAGTCACACACAGCCACATACACACAGGCACGTTCACATACAGCCACACATGGGAGTGTTCACACACAGCACACACACATGGCCGAGCCCTGCACCGCATGCCCAGCTCACCAGCTGCGTGCATTCACTGGTCCCACGCAGGTGGCATGTCAGCAGCTGCAGCACAGCCTCACAGTTGAGCAGCCCACACCTGCACAGCAGGGACATCTGGGTGGTGGGTGGCAGCCCATCCCCTCGTCCCTCGCCCAGGGTTGGGGCTGGGCAGAGCCAGAGCCGGGCGGGTGGCCAGGCACACTCACGCTTTGATGAAGTGCTGTGCCTCCTCTCGGCTCAGGAAGGCACGTGGTCCCCGAGTCACGGTCCTCACCAAGCTCAGCTCCTGCTGACAGTCACTCAGGGCCACCACCTCGGCCCTGCCAGGGGCAATGGCCAGGTCAGGGGTGAGTGGGAGCCGCGGCTCCCCCCTACCCGGCACTGGGAAGAACCTGGAGAGCAGGAGCCATGCTGGGGGGGTGGGGGGGCTCCAAGACCACTCTGGCTGCTCCCACTCACCTTTCTACCAGGTCGCCTAGCTCCCGGCTGGTCCCTGAATGGCTGTCACTGCCAGAGTCCGAGGCCCTGCTCAGGTCACTGTCCTGCGAGGAATTCTGAGAGCTGGGGCCGCTGTCCAGCTCATCCCAGCCCCCTCCAGCCTGCCCAGGCCGGTGTCTCACAGCTGGAGGAAACAGGATGGCAGGTGAGCTCCCTGGGGCTTCAAGCCAGCTCCATGCCCACCTCCCGGGGCCCCGGACCAGGAGGCCTGCGGGACTGAGTCCTGAGCTGAGGATGGGTAGCCACCTTGGCTCTGGCTTCAGCAAACACCAGCCCCCGACGGGCATCTGCTTCCGCCTCGGGTGTTGCCCCCTCCTGCTGTGTAGGAGGCCCTGGCATGTGCCTCTATGGCCACAAAGCCCCAGTGGTGACAGGAAGGAGTGACCCAGACTCCTTCATTCCTAGTGAAGGGGAGGAGCCCTTGCCTCGATACCTCGGGGACCTGGACTGGCCCCGGGGAGTGGGTTCCCCAGGGCTGGGGGCCCGTGGCTGGCTGCAGGCATCGCGGCAGGCTGGTAGGTGTCACCCCGCGGCAGAAGCCTCTGGGTACCGGGACTCTCGGGCCCAGGGCGCATGGCACTGGCCACCACGTCTGCAGCCTTCTGGATGGTGGAGAGGAAGGCTTCCCCTGCCGAGCCTGCACCGGAGGAGAGGGTGATGGGACAGCCACCCAGCGCGGCCCCACCCGGGTCCTTTGAGAGCAGGTTGCCCGCACTGGCTCCCTGCTCAGGCTTGGGGAGGCCAGGGTACACGCTGCAGGTACGGAGGCCTCCTGGGGGACCAGGCCTTCCGGAAGCTCCCGGTGGACTCCACTTTAGCATTCTCTGGACACCTCCAGCTCACAGCAGTTAGGTCTCCGTCCCTCTGTCCTCTGGGAGTGAGGGCATCGGCCTTGGCTGAGGGAGGGGGGTATCCAGGCCTGAGAGGGGCCCGCCCTTCCCATGTGAGCTCCCTGTAGAAGGCGCCCCCACACCAAAACGTCAGCAGGAGCCCCCAGGCAGTGTAGGACAGCCTGACGGTGAGCAGCCAGACACGTCCGGGGCCCGCGGCAGGGCATGGCCAGGTTGGGACAGCCTGGCTGTGAGCAGCTAGACACGTCCCCAGGGCTCCAGCAAGGCATGGCTAGGCTGAGGGCTGGGTCCAAGCTGCAGACAGCGGTGCCACCCCTGGCTCTCCTGGCGCTGATGAGCAGTTGTTCACTGGAGCTGCCCCAGCTCCTAATAGCTCCCCACGTGACCGCCTGAGTCACCCCCACCATAGCCAGGGCCACGGCCCTCGGCCTCTCTCGGAGCAGACTCGCCCCTGACCTCCCGTTCAGCCTGCTTTCTCCCACCTGTCCGGAAAGCAGCCCTGGCCACACCTGCCCCACCCCCACATCGGGCTGCCAGAGTGAGACAGTGGGGGCAGCCCCAGGAAGGGCTGAGGCTGCGTGGGGGAGGGGACAGGGGCAGCAGCTAGCAGGTGGGCAGCCCTGCCCCCCCTACCCTCCTCCCCCGCTCTGCACCCTGGGATGCCGGCACCCATGCAGGCCTTTCCCACTCACCTGTGCGGCCATGTTCCTTGCTGTAGCCAAAACCCTGGAGGGTGCTGTGTGGCCTGGCCTGGGAGCCCATGCCTGCAGAGGGTCCTCGGTCAGCAGCAAGCCGGCCCCCACCCTCGGCCCTGCCCATGGGCAGCACAGATGCCCAGGACACTCGGGGAGGCAGAAACCCGGTGCCAGGGCTGGACACAGTCCCTTCGGTCGCCTACCTGTAGCCGGCGGGGTCCCCAGAGGCTGGGAGGAAGGCAGCGGCGACAAGGCATCCGAGAACAGGGTGCTCCCCAGGTCCTACAGGGGAGGCGGACGCCTCAGCTCCCCATGCCGGGGCTGCTGTACTCGCCCTGCCACCCACGCCAGCTCCATCCTGTCCCCCGGACACAGCTCCTGAGCCACTCAGCCAGACATGGGCTATGTCCAGCAGCCAGGAGCGGGGGCAGGGGAACCCCACACCCCTCAGCCAGGAGCGGGGGCAGGGCCCCAGGTGGGAGAACGGCAAATCCTCCAGCTGACATCCAGGCCCCAGTCCTGCCCCTCTACAGGAGGAGGGGCACCCTGCAGAGGGACTCTGCTCCTGGGCTCACCTGCGCAGCTGCCCGAACCTTCTGGTACAAGCTGTTCCCGTGCAGAGGATCCGGGGGTCCCGAAAAAGCTGCAAAACAGAAAAGACAAGTTGGGGCAGGGCTGAACCTGGCGCTGCCCCCTGCGAGGCACGGCACACTGGGCCTTCTCCAGGGTGGCACGCTCCCGCCACCAGGACCCCCTCGACCCCCTCCTCCAGGACCCTGCAGAGGCCACACCTGAGCAGACCCTTGGCTCCCCGTCACCTATGCCCCACAGAGGCGAGTCTCTCACCACAGCACCCACCTCATTTCCCCAGGACCCACAACCCCTTGTGCCTGAGCTGGTTCGACCTCCCCCCTGCCCACTCTACCTGCCCCAGGCACACCAGGGACCCCCAGAGACTTCCCCGGGCCTGGAGGGTGAAAGTAGTGTTCTCCATCACAGCCTGAAAGCTCTACCCGGCCCCGCCCATACCCAGTCTCAGCCGCCTCAGGCTCCCCTGCTCTGAGAGCTCCAGTCACAGTGAACTGGGATGTCTTTCCTTAAATCCTGGGGCCCCAGGGCCCCCCAAGCCTCAGCTGGGGCCAAGCAACCTTTCAGGACTCATCCTGAGAGCCGCTCCTCTGAGCAGCCCTGGCGAGGCATGCGTGGGAAGGCGGGCGCCTCCATCACAGCCGAGTCCCCTTCACCCCTCGGCTGCCCATCTCCACCCTGGCAGGCTGGCCCCGTGATTTGGAGACGATGCCCTGGCTGCCCCTGGGCCCAGGGTTGACGGCCACAAGCTGAGTCAGTGGCTGGATGACCTGCCAGCGAGACGCCCCCTTCTGCTGCCATCTTCTCAGCAGGAGGCGGGGCCACCCGCCTGCACCCCACACTGCCCCTCCTCAGTGACAGAGCAGGAGTGCCACCATCTTGAACAAGCCCCTCATTCTAAAGTTCACCTTATAAAAAACTGCCAAATCCACACAGCATCAGTCTAATGGCTAAGGTCAGCATGACCATAAACCACAAATAACATTTCCAACCAGAAACACTCAAACTCCTCCCGACCAGAGACACGCTAGCTCCGAGATAAACCACCTCTGCTGGGAGGATGCCAGCCTCGAGATAACCGCCCTCTGCCGGAAGGATGTCTGCTCCAAGATAATATCCCCTCCTCCAGAGAGATGCCAACCCCGCCATAAACTTCTCCACACACACAAACATCCCCAGCTTCTGATAAGCCCCTCACATTAAAACCAATATATGCTCTTAGTCTGTAATAGAAAGCGCTCCTGACCACCATCGGCCAGGAGCGCCTCTCAGGTTTTAAGTAACGAAAATCTGTCTTTGACTGCCAGCCACCTACCTACCACCTTCCTTCCTCCCTCCCTCCCTTTCTCCCTCCCTCCCTCCCTCCCTTCCTCCTTCCCTCCCTTCCTCCCTCCCTTCTTTCCTTCCCCCTCCCTCCTTGCTTCTTTCTCGTTTCCTTTTTTTCTTTGTTTTTTTTTTTTTTGAGACAGAGTGTCGC
The DNA here is from genome assembly GCA_963573385.1 of Cacajao melanocephalus. Lineage (NCBI taxonomy): Eukaryota > Metazoa > Chordata > Mammalia > Primates > Pitheciidae > Cacajao > Cacajao melanocephalus. Next base: position 20,407 of record CAUYLG010015330.1, read on the forward strand.
TCTGTTACCCAGGCTAGAGTGCAGTGGTGTGACCTTGGCTCACTGCAACCTCCGCCTCCTGGGCTCAACCAATTCTCCTGCCCCAGCCTCTCGAATAACTGAGATTACAGGTGTGCACCACCATACCCAGCTAATTTTTTGTATTTTCAGTAGAGACGGGGTTTCACCATGCTGGGCAAGCTGGTCTTGAACTCCTGACCTTGTGATCCACCCGCCTCAGCCTCCCAAAGTGCTAGGATTATAGGCGTGAGCCACCGCAACCGGCCTCCTTACTCTTTCGTTAACTGTTACACTCTGCGAGTGTGGGGCGACCATCCTTGCTGCACACCCCTGCCTGGCGCAGGGAGCCCCGTCTCTCATGTGCGGCATCTGGCACCTGCTTTCCTCACAGGGCCTGTGCGGACACCTCCCATAGCCCGTGCATCACCAGGGCCAGTGCCCAGGCACAGCAGGCGACAGCAAACATCCACAACTGCTTCTGCACAGCAGAGACTCTGCTGCCAACAAGAACCTCGGGTCTGAGAAAGGCCTCTCCCATCCCCGGGGCCTGCTGCAGCCCCACCCCCCAGGGCATGTCCCCAAGACCACCGAGGCCACGACGTACGTGTACCAGCCACAGCCATGGGAGGGGCCTGGGAGGCCGGGTCCCTCTGACCTGCTGAATGGTAAGGATGAATGGCCGGCGCTGCCTCGGCCCCAAAGCTCTGAGGAGCTCCTTAGGATGGTGAGAGCACCCAGCACTGTCCCTCCTTGGGGCATCTGCCACCTAAGTCCTAAGTTGCGTGTCACAGCTGTCTACGGTTGCCCCTTAGGGGCATCTGCCACCTAAGTTGCGTGTCACAGCTGTCTACGGTGCTGGCCCCTGTGGGACACTCTGTCCCCCGAGCCACACACCCACGTGCCATCAAGCAGGGCAGCACTGGCTTCGACACTGGTTTTGGGGTGAGCCCAGCAGACGGAACACGCTGAGGTTTTCCACAAGCAAGCAGTGGCACAAGACAGACTCTGTCTCCCTCCCTGGAATTCCCTCAGGGGTGGCAGGGGGTGGGGGGATCCAGGCACAGTGCGCCCCAAGGCCACCTGGAGCCAGGCCTCCCTCCTCCCCATGGAGGATCTCATGCCCAACCCCCACAAGTACTCATTAGGCAGAGGCACATGGCACTGCCCCCAGCCTGGGGGACGACTCTCCCAGACCCACCTGCTGCCTGGACAGACCAGCCAGGCCGCCTCTCCTGCCTCCCAGCCCCGCCCTCCCTCTGTCTTGGGCTCTGAGGAGCAGCCCTAGGAGGAGAACCCACAGCTTGGGGAGGACATATGAACGGGCATGAAGCCTGCTACGTGTGGGTGCTGGGATTGGGGGGAGGACCCTCGGGGCACACAGAAACAAACAATGGCACCCAGGTAGCAAGCGCAGCGACAGACGCAGCCGAAGGCCCAGGGACGTGTGGGAGGCACGCAGGACCCAGCGGAGGGAGCGGGCAGGGTGCATCGGGGGAGGCCGAGCCAGCCAGCTGGGGTGAGGGTGGGCAGCAGGTGGAGAGGCCAGGGATCGGCCAGGATCAGCAAGGCAGGGCGGCAATCAGGACCAGACTGGGGTGAGGACTCTGGCTGACGTCTTCCTTCTCAAGCCGGAGGATTCACCACCCTCCCCCGTTGTCCATGGCCCTGGCTCTTCCAGAGCGCATGCGTGGCCCCTGTACCTGCAGCTTCCTGGATGAAGGCGGAGTTGCGTTTGAGGATGAGCAGGAAGGAGGAGGACCCATGGCTGCACAGATAGAGCAGGATCTTCAGCACCTGGGGAGTGGGGCGGTCAGTGGTGCTGGGCGGGCCGGACACGGGACACCCAGGGCAGGGCCAGGGGCGCCCCAAGGGCACAGAGCCACTGGCCACCCTGCGCCGCTCATCTGCTCCTCCAGCCACAGCACCGTGGGCAGGGGCTCGGGTCTGACCCTTGACCACCCAGGGGCTCACCTTGAGCTTCCCGTGGCCAGAGCTGCTGTGCAAGCGGGTCAGGAGGTACTCCAGCAGGCACTGGCTGCTGCCCAGAGACTCGTGGGAGATTTCTGCGGCACGCTCAGGTTAGGGAAGGGCGAGTTGATGAAGGCTGCACTGGGCCCTGCAGGGAAACGGCCCTGGGACCTCACAGCTCACACTGCCTGGAGGCACCTGCTGCAGGCCCTGCTGTCAGGAGCCCTGGGGCTTCCAGGGTCTCCCGAGCCATCAGTATTGCAGCCTTCAGACCCCACCCATGCCTGGTTTCAATGATAAAGGAGCTGAGATCCCTCCAGGAACAGCAGAAACCCCAGTGACCCTTTGTCCCACACCAGGACCCTGCTGTCCGCTCTTTCCCCTACACAGGGACGTCAAGGAAGGATACTAGCAATCTCTTCAAACAGGTAGCCGGGACATGGGACGTCATCATCCGATGTCCCCTTCAGGAGAATCGGGAGCTGAAAGGGAACAAGAGCCTCTGCCGTGATGAGGCGCCATTTCCCACAGGGGTGAGTCCGCAGCTCCCAAAGGGGATGGAAACACCCCACCTCTTACTGTTGACATGGCCAGAGAAAGGACTGGGGAGGGACAAGAATGGTGCTACGGGCCACAGGGAGCCTGCGGCAGGGTCCTCTCTCAACCGTCAGGGATGAACAGCCTCAGAGAAGAGGCGAATCAATGGTGGTTCTCCAGGGAGGGGCTGCGCCACTTGGGATAAGATAGGACACAGCCCCCAGCCTCCCTGCACTTCCCAGCACGTAAGCCTATTTGAAGGTACCTCTCCTGTACCTACCTACTGACTAGCAAAGCCAAACAAGGCCCAGGCAAGCCCCTTTTCCACGCAGGGGACTATGAACGGCCCCACCTCCCTAGAGCCTAGATTGGCAGAGTGACAGCTGCTTGGCCTGACTGGCTCCATCGCTCCCGAGAACCGAGTGACACCGTGTGTTTTACGTTCGCTTAATGCAGACCTACTTGTTTGGTTCATGCTTGCTCACTGGCAGGAAGATGTATGGTTTATGGGGCGAAAACTGGGAACACTCATTCTTGCATTATTCAGTAACAGGACAGAAGAGAGGAGTTCAAGAGTATTTAAGAGGATAAGCATGGGACCGACCTTGAGAGGACCGAGATCTAGTGACAACACAAAAAAACGTGGACCTGAAGTGTTTCCCGAGGCTGTGGACACACATCACTGACACTCTGCCCATCAAGCCCTAAGGGGGAGCTGAGAAGTTTGCAGGTGACAGCTGACGACTGCAGAACGCAGCACAGAACGACCCTGTCCAAACCCTGCACTAAGAGCTTGACCAACCCTAGCGTGGCTTCTGGCAGCCCAAGGCCGCGCCCTGGGACTACCCAGGCCCCGCTGAGGTCCAGCCTAGGAAAGCTCAGGGCTGACAGAAGGAGACAGTTTGCTCTGGACGACACCCGGGGACTGGCCCCGACCTCTCCTCCTTAGAGCGTTTACTAAGAGGGGCTTACAACGGTGCGTCCTTCTCTGTCCCTTCGAGGCGTCTGTGTTCTCGGCAACCCAGGGGTGCCTCTCCAGGACCGGAGCCCTCCTCCGAAACGCCACCGTCAGCCCACCGGGCGCCGGCAGCGCGGACGCAGCGGCTCCACGTCCACCGGGTCCGCCGCGGCTTCCCCCTGTCGGAGGCCACTGAATGCTGGCCGAGGCCTGTTCTCTCCCCCAGGGTCTGGCTGTGCCCATCGCCCTCGCGCTCGGCGGGTCCGGCTTGGGAGGCCCGGGGACGGCGCGGCGGGCGGGCAGCTCAGGGGCGTCGGCGCGGGCGAAGGGGCCGGGAGCGGCTATCCGGGGCGGGGACGCAAGGTCAACGGCTCCGACCCGGGGCGAGTCCGGGGAGAGCGGCGCCCGAGAGGAGACGTGGGGCCCGGGCCGGGGCCGGGGCGGGCCGCCCTCACTCACCCGGTGCAGAAAGCTCAGGCGGTCCCGCAGCGGCGGCGCGGCCGCCATGATGCAGGTCCCCTCCGGGTCCGCCCCGCTTCCGCCGGGCCCGGGCCCGCCAATCACCGCGCGGGTCTGGCTCCGCTGCCCAATCCCTCGTGGCGGGACGGGCCCTGAGGTCGGCCTCGTAAATAATTTGAGCCTAGGCCAATCCGAAGTCCCAGGGCATAGACAGACAAGGATAAAGGCCAATTGCACGGGGCTCAAGGCCAGGAGACGGCAATTAAAAAGCTCAGGAAAGATTATGGGCGGAGGCGCTGACCTATCAAGCTGTTTGACACCGGAAGAGGCCGGACCTAATATGGCGGCGTCCAAGGGCTCTGGGACCAGCGGCTCATGTCGGCTAACGGAGCGGTGTGGGGCCGGGTGCGAAGCCGCCTCCGCGCCTTCCCTGGGCAGCTGGCCGCCTGCGGGGCCGAGGTGAGGAGCCCCGGGCGGGCCAGTGCTGCGGGGCAGGAAGGGCTGAGCGGGGCAGTGACGGGGAGGAAGAGCGGTGAGGGGGACAGGTGACCCCACGACCCGCGCCCGTCCCCTCCGCAGGCCGCGGCGTACGGCAGGTGCGTACAGACCTCCACGGCCCCGGGCGGCCGCCTGAGCAAGGACCTCTGCGCGCGGGAGTTCGAGGCCCTGCGGAGCTGCTTCGCCGCCGCGGTAGGTGGGCGCGGGCCCCTCCGAGCCCTTCCCCTCCAACAGCCGGCGAGTCCCGGCCTTCCTTTGCTTTCCCGTTGGTTCAAAGTTTGAGCGGCTGCTGCGTGCTTTAGACCCCGGCTGACCAAACCACCGAGCCGCCGACGAGCCTGCGAAAGCTCGGCGGTCCCGGGTTTGTGCCTGCATATTTGTAAAGCGGGACTGGCACCAATCTCAGAAAGGATGGGGGATGTGTGCAAGAAAGCGCCTTGTAAAACGCGTTAAGCTTTCGTGTTGGCACTGCCGCCGAGGGGTGTCATGCCAGCATCGACCCGACACAGGATTCCCAGCAAGTACCCAGCACCTTCTGGGTCTTCACCTCCTCGGCATTCGCAGCCCCCTGTGCAGCTGCGGTGGTGGATTCCTTCAGCATCTGCCCTGCCGGGCACCCCCCGCCACCCTCACAACTGGCACGATGGGCTTCCTGACCGCGGGGCGTTAAGCCATTCTGAGGCTGCTTCCCTGTCAGCCTCACCGGGTACCACCTCGGGCGCCCCGACTCGGTGTGTCTGGGTGGGCTGTGATGTCAGTTCGGACTCTGTTTACTGGGAGCTGTCAATCCAGAGATTTGGGCCACAGAAAGGATACTTGAATAAAAGCTCCACAGCCTTCATTCTGCCTGGTCCCAGCAGCCTTGGATGCAGGGTGGGTGACTCATCAGAAGTTGCACGTTTGCTGGGTATGGTGGCTTACACCCGTAATCCTACCACTTGGGGAGGCTGAGGTGGCTGAATTGCTTCAGCCTAGAAGTTTGAGACCAGCCTGGGCAACATACAGAGACCCCGTCTCTACAAAAAAAAAAAAAAAAAAAAAAAAATTAGCCAGGCATGGTGGTGTTCACCTGTAGTCCCAGTTACTTGGGAGGTTGAGGTGGGAAGATCACTTGAACTTGAGAGGTGGAGGTTGCAGTGAGCTGAGATCACGCCACTGTACTCCAGCCTGGGCGATAGAGTAAGACTGTGTCTCAAAACAAAAAAAAGTTGGGGGGGCGGCTCTTGCTTTCCCTTTATGAGAGCATGAGACCAAATGTGGCATGTGGTGGGGGTCAGAGGAGGGTACAGCAGTCAGGTCTGTGATGGTGTCCCAAGGCCCTTGTCCCTTGAACCAGTGACCCAGAGAACCAGCCCATGGTTCCCCAACCAGTCCAGCCCCCAGCACGTGCCAGCACTGAAGTCTCTGTAAGGTATTTGGTAGAACACGGCATTTGATGTGGTAGCTTTGTTTCAATCTGTGTCTAAATTGGAAGCAAGCCATTCAGACAAAACACTTTATCTTGCAGGCCAAGAAGACGCTGGAGGGAGGCTGTTAGGAGGGACTAAGCTTCACACCTGTCTGCTGCTGTGGGTGCAGAGCCCTTGTCCTGATGGCACCTGGTGGCACACATGGAATGCCCAGGGCAGAAAAGAAGTGGGAATGGCGAAGATGTGACTTCCTGGTGTTAGATCCTGTGTTCCTTCTCAGCAAGTTGAGGTGTGGGTAGAGCAGAAATTGGTTTTCCAGCATTGTGTCTGTAAGGACTTAAATTAGAATAAGATGTAACGGAAGCCATGATAAAGATTCCATCAGATCCTGCAGTGTGGGGCTTACTGTGTGCAGACCCTGGCCTCCCCCAGAAAGGGCAGGGCTGGGACACAGGGACACTCTGCCTCAAAATCTAAGGTATTTGATCTGAATTTGGTGAAGCCTGCAGACCTCACTATGGGTATACAGCACACACCAAAGATGAGGACGGGACACCCCATGGGGCAGGGTCCTCGCAGGGGGTTTTCCTGGATGTGGGGTAAGGCGGGGGCTTTTTACAAAAGGGCCTGAGCCTTCGAGAGGGCCTGTGTAGGGCACCAGCAGCCACTGCCGCTCTTTTGTGGTGTGGGGTTGGTCGCCCCCTCAGCAGCCCAGGTACTTCACTGATGGCTCCTACCCTCTCATCCCCCCCTCATCAATCACACCACTGGACCTGAAACTAAGGTGAGAAGGGGCGACAACCTGACCCTGCCCAGGCACTTGCTGACAGGGAGACTCTGGGAATCTGTGGGGCCTGAGCACCACCTGCCGGGCATGGCAGGGACTGCTTCAGGAGTTCCCTGGCTCCCGGGTGTGGAGGTCTTGCTGTCCTGGGGTTGCGGCCCGCACCTGTCCCCAGGCCTGTGCAAGCAGCTGACCCTGTGGCCTGAGGTCTGTACCTCCATGTTTCCTCCTCAGATGCTGTCCCAGAATTAGCCTGGTTTCCCCCAAGGGTCAAACACCTGCTGTCTCATCTGGGTGGAGGGTCTGCTGGAGCTGGGCATTTTGAGTCTCCAGAGTGTTAGAGTTTGTCCCAAGGCCCAGGATAGTCACATCTTGGGAACCACAGGAATCCAGACCAGACTGCTGGAGCCAAGCCACCGCAGCCCATCCCTGCACAGGCCAGAGACTCAGATACCTTGCACCGGCCCGACCCGCCTAACCCACCTCCCCAGAGTGCAGGCCTTGCTGCCCCCACCCCTGCCTTCCCCCTCACATGTACAGCACTCATCCTGAGCCAGCCTTACAACACATACGTCCTTTCTTAGCCCCGTCACGCCCTCTCCTCAGCCCTTTGGCAGCTTATCTCCCTCCAAATCCCTCTGTGGGCCCGCCCGTCCTGCCCACAGACCTGTCTTGCCAGAGCTCCCCACCCCTGCTGTCCTTTACCCCGTGTGTGACATGGTGGCAGACAGACCTGCCACTTCCTGTGGCCCACACCTCCAAACTCAGCTCTCAGGCCTTCTGGGGACGCCCCTCTTCTACCCCTCCAAATTTTCTTACAAACTGCCCTCCGCCTTTGCTCCTGCCCTTCCTCCCTGAGTCACTGGCTCTCAGGACTGCACCGATGGACAGCTCAGGAAGGTGGGTGGTGGGGGGGTTCTGCTCTTTCCAGGCCACTGGGACCACACAGAGCTTTAACTGCTTTAGGCACACTCAGGCTGTTCCTGCTGCCCCAACCAAGCACCTGAGACTGCATGATTAACAAAGAGCAGCCTAACTTCTCACAGCTCCACAGACTGGGAAGCCCGAGATCCGGGCACTGGCACTGGCGTCTGGGGAGGGCCTTTGTGCCGTGTCCTGAGGCTGCAGAAGGCGGAGGGGAAGGGAGCGAGGGACCTGCATACTGTGTGCTTCATGCAGCCTTTTTTTTTTTTTTTTTTTTTTTAAAAGATGGGGTTTCACCATGATGGCCAGGCTGGTCGTGAACTCCTGACCTCAGGTAATCCACCCACCTCGGCCTCCCAAAGTGCTAGGATTACAGGCGTGAGCCACCGCGCCCAGCCTCATGCAGCCTTTTATGAGGCTTACTCCTGCAGCCAGGAAGGAGCCCTCGGTGCCTAGTCACTCTCAACACTATCATTAGGCAGCTCCTGAGTTTTGGGGGGACACGTCGAATGACAGCGAATGCTTTGGCTCTCAGGCCGTACCCTCCCCTCGGCCAGCCTGCTGTGCGAGTCTGTTCCCATGAGGACGCATACAGGGATGGGGCAGCACTGTCCCTGCTGCCCTGCCCTGGAGCTGAGCCCCCAGAGGCAGGCTCCACTGCCCAGTGACAGCACCAGGACTGACCAGACAGGAGCAGCCTGAGGTGGCTCAGAAAGCACAGCCTGGCCCCAGGCCCCTCCATGCAGTTCTGACAAGCCCCACCCAGGGGACTGCCAGCTTCTGAGGAAAGAAGTTTCTCTTTCCTTCCCTGAGGGGTGGCCACCTGGGCTGGGGCTGGGGGTAGGCAGGAAGAAGGAAGCAAGCAAGGGGCAGGTGACCCTGCATATGGCAGCGGTCACAGGGACTTGGGGGTGCAGCAGGGTGGGCGACGACAGAGGAGGGCCATCGTGGATGCCTCTCTGTGCTGGCACAGGGCGGTCCTGTCCTGCTTCAACAGCAGCAGTTAGCAGAAAGGGGAGGAGGCCAGAATAACCTCCAGAGAAGAAAAAGAAAAGTGGGTCACACTAAGGTATTTGGGGAAATCCAGCCAGAATGAAAATCCCACTCCAAGCAATTGAACAAACGGAGTTCCGGTCTGAGGGGAATGTCCGGGAGGCATTTTACCCAAGCCATGGTTCACTTGGAATTGTTTTTAATGAAGGACAGAAACGACTGGGACTGAACCGCCTTTGTGGGGCACCTCCTGCCTGCTGAGCAGCGCCCCTGGCCCCTCAGCCCCCTCCCAGCCCCCAGGGCTCAGGAGGAGTCACCGCTCAGCCTCCAGAAGCTTCCCTATAGTTAATTTCCAGTCTTCAGGCCAGGCGTGGTAGCTCTTTGGGAGGCCAAGGCAGGCAGATCATGAACAGGAGTTCAAGACCAGCCTGGCCAACAAAGTGAAACCCCCGTCTCTACTAAAAAAAACAAAAACAAAAACTAGCTGGGCATGATAGTGGGCACCTGTAGTCCCAGCTACTCAGGAGGCTGAGGCAAGAGAATCACTTGAACCTGGGAGTTAGAGGTTGCAGTGAGCCGAGATTGCCCCACTGCACTCCAGCCTGAGTGACAGTGAAACTCCATCTCAAAAAAAAAAAAAAAAACAATTTCCACAATTTCCAGTCTTGAGGCTGCCCAGCCTGAAGGTTATTGTGTTTTCTTACTTTCCTTCAAAGTAAGACACCACAACAAAATGCCGAAAGGATTTCAAAAGGTGCAGGTGGAAGACGCCACCAGAGGCCGAGGCCCGGCCCTCCGTGCAGGGACCTTCACCAACACACGCCTCTCCCAAGCCCAGGCCCTGACCCTCTGACGGGCCCTCTGCCCTTCATGGCTCGCGCTCCACAGAGGACGAGCCGATGCAGACTCAGGGATTCAGCGCCCATCTACATGAGTTGTAGACACAGTGGCACCCTCCCCTCTCCTCCTGCCAGGCCAGAGGCTGTGGCACACCTGTCAGCCTGGCCCAGGGGGCTGGACGAGCACTCCGCACAGGCGGGTCTGCCTGCTTGCACGGTCTCTCTGGGGCTGTGCTGCGTCTGGTGTCCATTTGCCACGAGGCTCAGGTCATGGTGCTGTTCCCTTGTGGCCTCTGGCCTCTGCTTTGTGCATCTGGAATCCGGGGCCAGCCTCCGGCTCTCCTGCCAGTCACTCCCCTGGACCAACGTCACTAATCAGGTATCAGTGGTAGTTCTTAGCTTTTAAAAAGCCCACAACTCAATGTCGAAAAACACAACCACAGAGGCTGTGCCAACCACGAGTGCAGAGGGTGACACCGGCCAGCCCCCCTCGAGGCCCCTCAAGAGCCCGGCCCCGCTCCTGTGCTTCCCAGACACCAAGCGGCATCCACCCAGGCAGGTGAAGGCACAAGAATTTATTCAAGATTTCTACCACACTGTGGGAAACATCAATAAACTGAAGTTCTGAGTCACTAGAAGTCTGGGGTTGACGCTGGCTCTCACGGTAGCCTGTGTTGGGACCATCGGCAGCCACGTGTGCCTCCATGCACGGCCGCCGGCAGAGCTCAACCTGAAGACGTGCTCCCAGCAGGAGCGGGAGGCCTGGCCCCAGACGCAGTGGCTCCCCAGCCTGAGCCTGGGAGACAGCACACTGGCCAGTTCACCCTGGAGGCCATTTCTCACAGGCTATAGTGAGCTCAGTCGAGAGGTTAGAGGACCTCAAACTAAGAGGTGCAACAAATAACGGCAAGAACATTCTGGAAACAATGCCACAGACAGTAAAATCTTTTATACTTTCACTCACATTTGGTGAGGGCCTCAGACATGAAACCCTAGGGGAGAATGAGTGTGACCTCCAGAGTTCGGCCAGGATGTGGCGGTGAGAGACCTGCTGCTGCCCTGGCGGTGGCAGGCGTGACCCTCATGGCCAACAGGTGCTAGGCCTCCTCCAGATCCCCGGGTGCCTGTCTAAGCTGCCGGCTATGGACCATCTGCAAAGCGCCCCCCGCGGCCTGGCGGAGCTGGGCGTCCAGGGCACCACGGAGGTCGTTCACTTGGACATCAGGTAGGGGGTTAAAGCCAATGATGACCCCATCCCTCGGGGCTGGCTCGTCCTCTGCACGAGGGCCCAGGTCCCGCCGCCGCCTCCGGAGGTCGGAGCCAGCTTGCAGCTTCAGGTCTCTGTTGGGCTTGGCATTGTCCGGCCTCTGGGCCACGGGGGCAGCTCGTTTGGGCCCCAGCTCTGGCTCTGGCCTCTGCCTGGGCTCCTGGACAGCAGTGTCCTCCCTGCCTCCCGGCTGCTTGTGGGACACAGGCACATGGTCCCCGCCGTGGGCTTCCCTTCTCAACTCCAGGTGACTGCCATGGTCTAGCCGGTGGCCCTGCTGTTCACCCTGCTCGCCGTCAGAGATGACTCGTCGTTCCAGCTGGCGTAACGCAGCCTGGGGCTGCAGGGCTGCTCCCTCCGACTTGCTGGGCAGGCTCATTTGCTTGGACTTCATGCGAAGGTCCCCTGTCTCTGCTCCTGGCCCTGCCTGGAGCCGGTTGGCTTCCCTCGGAATGCCAGTGCCAGTGGCTGCCACCTCCTTCCCAGGTTTCTTCTTTTCTTGGGAACCACCGCCAGGAACATCCTGATTTTGCCTGGGGAACTCCTCTGCGAGGCGCTCCTCTGGGGCCCCAGCTTCCCTGGCGGGGTCCGGCACAGGCACCTGCTCCTCCCCCTTAGGGAGGAGCTCCTTCACCGTGCCAGCTGCCCTGGGGGCAGCATCCTTCTGGCCGTCTCTTAGTTTGGCCGGGGCTGGCCGTGGCTCTGTGTCAGAGCCGCCATCAGGAGGGCCAGCAGGCTCTCTGCCCACAGCCCCCTCAAGGTGCTCCAGGGAGTGCTGGTTAAGGTCCTGGGATGGAACGGGGCGGCCCCCAGGAGCTCTGAGGACAGGGTCCAAAAGCAGGGGAGGCAGATTCTCCACCGTCTCCCTGGCCTTGCCTTCAGGGGCCTCCTGGCCTCTGGGCACTGCCACCCCGGGCTCTGGCTGCACACCCACTGCAAATGAAGTCAGTCATCAGTTTAGCCACGGCACTGAACACAGGCTGCCCGTGGAGGGACTCACAAGCTAGCAACCACCCTCAGGACAGGCCATGGGGCCTCAGACTCATAGCAACCACTGACACCAGCAACCAAAACCTAGACTCCCCCTGAGGATGAGGCCACTGGGCCTCAGATCCAGCCGCACAGGACGGCAGGAGCCCCTGCCTGGCCCCGCCCCCTTACCTGCCGCCCCGCCTACCCTGCCTGCCGCCCCGCCCCCTTGCCTACCGCCCCGCCTACCCTGCCTGCCACCCCGCCCCCTTGCCTGCCACCCACCTACCCTGCCTGGGCTTGTCCTCCTCCTCCTCCTGCCTCTGCTGGTGGATCTCCTTGTGCTGCTCCTCGATCACCGCCAGCAGCTTCTCCTGCTGGTCCAGCAAGCGCTTCTGCTGCACCTGCTGTTCTTTGATCACCTGAAGCAGGACAGCATGGTCCAGCATCTCCGCCCTGCCAGCTTCTGGGTTTGGAAAACGCACAGTCAGAGGGTGCCGGGGCTGCCCACACACTGTGCTGGGCCAAGAAAGGCACCGGCCCATAGCAAGGCCACCCACAGGTCACCTGCAGGGAGTGTGCCGGGACCATTCGCCACTGGCACACTCGTCATGAACATGACCATGAAGCATGCCTGGACAGCTCAGTGAGACACACAGGCCTGGCCCAGGAGAGGCTGTGCCCTGACTGCCCCCAGGACACCCCCCCGACAGCCCCTCCCGCACAGCCAGCCTCTATGCCCGTATCAGTTCCCCGCTGGCTGTGCCACAGGCGCACTGGCAGGATCCCAGCGAACCTGCTTGTTACCCACTGAAAATGAGTGTCCAAAGCAACACAGAGTCAAAAGGAATGTCAGGGACGGTTATCTGGGCTAGGTGGGTTTTTTTTTTTCTTTTTCCATTTTACACTTTCAGTATTTCTAGGACAAGCTATGAGAAAATAAGCCTGGGCACGGCGGCTCACGCCTATAATCCCAACAATTTGGAAGGCCGAGGCAGGAAGATTACTTGAGCCCAAGAGTTAGAGACCAGCCTGGGAAACATAGCAAGACCCCATCTCTACAAAAAAATGCAAAAATACAAATTAGCCGGGCATGGTGGCACACGCCTGTACCCCCAGCTACTTGGGAAGCTGAGGTGGAAGGATCACTTGAGCCCAGGAGGTCAAGGCTGCAGTGAGCCACGATCGAGCCACTGTACTCCAGCCTGGGCAACAGAGCAAGACCCTGTTGCAAAAAAAAAAAAAAAAAAAAAAGTGGGGGAGGGGGAAGAAAAACGATAAGGTCTATTTTGAAAAGAATATTGGTACTTTAAGAAAGTTTCCTCCAAGACGAGAATTTAAAAAACAAATTGTCTTCTTTCAAGGGGAGCGTGGGAGCTGGAGCGTCAGTGGGCCTCAGCCAGCCGTCCTGACCACCATCCACTGTGGAAATTCTGGGTAGGCCCTGCGTGACGGGGAGCCCTGGTGTACCCAGCGTTAAGAGCCGGTGCCGGCAGCAAGGGCCCGAGGACAGGCCCGCCTGGGGCACACCGGCGCACACCTGCTGCAGGAGGCCGGGTCGGACCCGCTTTAGCGCTGGCCAGTTATTTGCTGCAAGCAGCTGTGGTTTATGTCATTTTTATAACACGTTTGCAAATTATTATAGAAACCTCTGGAAAATGACGGGTTAGGGCTGTAAGGCATAAAGGTTCAGGGGAGCAAGAAGGATGTTTTGTGAGTGGTGAGAACAAACATCTCAGTGAGGGCCTGCATGTCAAGGAGACAGCTCGACTGGCCCAAACAGTGACGGGGTCAGCCTCTCCCAGACCCCCGGATGTAGGGGACAGGGCCAGCTCTGAGGAGGTTGGGGCTGCGGGGCCAGATGCCTGCCTGCAGGGAAAGGCCATGATAGGCCAAGCAGGCCTCCTGCACTTCCTTTCACACGAGGAAGCGTAGGCGGCACACCGGCCACCTCGGCCACGGGCCACGCTCTCACCCTGGGTGCCGCAGGGCTCAGCATGGAATGGTCAATGGTACAAGAACGAGATCCCACACGCTGCCAACACCACCCCGTACCCCAGGGCAGGGTTCCTGAACAGCAGGCCCCATGACCTCACCTGCTCCTTGCAGGACTAGCCCTGGCCTAGTGCTGGAAAGAAGAGGAAAGGAGGAGACAGAAGGGAGGAGGGAGGAGGAGGGAGGAGGGAAGAGGAGGCGGGAAGAGGAGGGTGGAAGGAAGAGGAAGGAGAAGGGAAAAGGAGGGAGGAGGAAAGAGGAGGATGAAGGAGGAGGAGGGAGGGGGAGGGAAGAGGAGGGAGGAGAAGGGAAGGGGGAGAAGACGAAGAGAAGGGAAGAGGAGGAGGGAAGAGGAAAAGGAGGCAAGAGGAGTGAGGAGGAGGGAAGAGGAGTGTCAGGAGGGAGGAGGGAGGGGGGAGGAGGAAGGGAGAGGAGAGGAGGAGGGCAGAGGAGGGAGAGGGGGAGGGAAGAGGAGGAAGGAGGGAAGAGGAAGGGGGGGAGAAAAGGAGGGAGGGGGAGGGAGGAAGGATCGGAGAAGCCACATGGGACACATGTGAAGCACCATGTAGGAGACAGGCTGTCCCCACAGCCAGAGCCCACCAAGACCATAAGGGCCAGGCTGGCAGATGGCACGGGGCCACCCCTAGTGAGGCCACGCAGGATGTCTCACGGCGGCCCATGAGGCAGCAGCGCAGGCCCACCCCGTCAGCCGCTGTCCTAAGCAGCCTGCCCTTAGACACTGGCACAGGCCAGCCACCCTCCAATGACAGGCAAGGCCACAGTGGGCCGAGAAGGACCCCAGCATTTGTAACACAAGGGAGTGGAGAGGGCACCAGGACCCTGCCTGAGGGGATGCAGCTGAGCCTGAGCGTGTGCGCTGGTCTGGGGCCTGGCACGTGTCTCACGCAGGGCTGTCCCCGGGGGCAGGTGTGCCACCGAGAGGCTGCGCTCGTCTGTAGCCCTCAGACACACTCTGTACTTTGGCACACTCCTTTCCGTGCGTACCTGCTACTATCTTTTTAATTTCAGCTGTTCGTCCCGTTGAGAGGCATACGGAAGAAAGGCAGAATAGGAAACTGTGAAAACTCTTTCAGAAAGAAGAAAATCAAAAGAATCAAACAGGTTCAGGTAACAGAGCATAGAAAGCGGAAAAACAACTACAGCCAGACTAAAGCCTGAGACGAGACCCCACACACGAGCTTCTGAAGCACCTCAGTGCTCCGGGAGCCCAGGTGCACTTTCGGCTCTGCCTGCTGTGCAGCAGGTGCTAAGATGGCGAGCTGCACCAGGAGAAGCCAGGCCGCAGCGGTGGGGACATGGCTGCTGCACCTGGCCTCCCTCGGGCCTGGCGGTCCTGAAGCCACAGGGCAAGGTGCTCAGGGAGGAAGTGCCTGTCTTACAAACGCCCTGGGAAAAACTGCCCACGCCAAAGCTGGCCCAGGGCTCCCAGACCCTCTCCCAGGGGCTTGGCCCCGGAGGCCGGAGCAGCTGTGCCATGTGACCCACACAGATCCCCAGAAGAGACCCTCTTGATGCCGAGGCACACGTGGACCCCGAATGGGCAGGGCTGAGCATCCTGAGAGAAGGCTTGGACGCTCCCATCAAATGCAGGGGACTTTTGGGGAGTGGGGGCTCAGCCATACACCCTCAGAGGGTGGGTGGACCCCCAGCCTGGGGGAGGGCATGGCACAGAAGGCTAACCCAGCAGACCCACAGGGAGCTGCTGCTACCTTCCCTGCAGAGGAGGAGCCCCAACTGCGTGAAGCCACAAGAAGGGGTCACAAAAGCCACTAGCTGGGATCCAAGGGGCAGGAAGGTTTGGGGGAGAATTCACAGCAAGTTTTATTCTCAGGAGAGCAAAGGTATGAGGAGCTGTCCTGGAGGCACAGGGGACAGATCCCTGCAGATGAACACAGCCGAGCTCCAAGGGCTGAGGGTGCAGGAGAACATTCTGGGCCAGGGCACAGCCACCACCAAGCCCGGTCCCCTCAAGGCACAGCCTTAAAACAAGCCTACACATCTGGGTGCAGGCACTCCCACACCTGGCTGGCTTTAAATATACTTCGAGTGTTAGAACTGTTAACAAACCTCCTTTAGAATAAGACAAAATGGTAATCATGAGTCACATGACAATGCCGCAGGTGTTTAAAGGGGAGTAAGGGAGAGCAAACGTTCCCTGGAAGGTGCCAGAAAGGAAGCTGCTCATGGGAAGGGAGCAGGAAGCTCTCAGAGGGGTCCGCTTAGCAGGCGGCTGGAAAGAGAATCGGGGGCTGGCAGGGCTCCCTAGGATGGTCTGGGCATCACCACAGGGCTGGGGGAAGGGGCTGCTGCTCCCTGGGCCCAAGGCCTTACCCTCCAGCTGGCTGGCCGCCTGGTCTCCGCCCACTCGCTCCACGTCCCTCTGCTCTCGAGGCTCGGCCGGCAGCCCAGCCCCTGGAGCCGGCTTCTCCACTGGGAGGGGAGGCTTCCCACCTGCACACATGGTGAAGACCCAGGAGGTTTTGCAGGAAAGTCAAGGGAGGATGGGGGCTACAGAGGGCAAGGTATGGTGAAAAGGAGGTGGCAGATGTTTCTAAAGTGACACCCCCATCAGCACAGTTTATATTCAACCTGATGATTACTAGCGAAGCAATAAAAAAATATTTAACAACCCCATAGGCTCGTGGCAATGAGCCAATGTGAACTGCCTTCGCAATTAAAATGCAGGAACCGTCCCAACCAGCTCTTAGATGGCACTTAACAACGTGTTACCTGTCAGGCGGCCCCCGCGGCCCCCCGCGCGCGCCCAGACACACGAGCACAGTGCGGCACCTGACATTTAGTGGTCTGGCAAACAACTGTGTGACAGATATTACAGGAGCTGTCAGCCACCAGCCTCTTCCTGTCCCCACCAGCTGCCGGGCCGCTCCATTTGCATACTAATCTGGTGCAAGGAGAGAGACTGGGGACAGAGGGAGAGACCATCGATCCTGCTGCCCCTGCCTGGCCTCCCCTGCGCAAGAGGGGAGCATCTTCTAAGATGAACCTAGGCTGACACCCACCGTGGTCGCTGTCCTCTGCAGGCTGCCCCGTGTCCCCGGCAGCGTTGCCTGGTGGTGGCACCCCGTTGGCCTTTTCCCCTTCACCCACTGCCGGGGCCTTCTGCTCCTCAGACAGTGCTGCCTGGGGCCGTGGATGCAGGTCCCTGTCTCCTGGCCCCAGGTCCTCCTTTGCAGGCTGGACAGCTGGCTGACCATCTGCTTCTGGAACTTTCTGGGGATCTTCAGGAAAATCACCCACTTCCTCCAAAGCCTGGGCCTGTCCAGGCCTCTTCCCAACCTCTCCCTGCTCCGGCTCCCGTTTCTCTCTTTCTGAGTCGGGCAGAGGTGGTGCCATCTGGCCCTGGACGCCTGGAGCTTCTCCACCCGTGTGTCTGGACGGAGGCTTGTTCTCTTTCAGTGCCTCTCGGTCTTGGCCTTCATCTACCACCACCTCGTCATGAGGAACGGGAGGCTCATGGCGGTGGGCCTCGCCCACAGGCACGGCAATCCCTGCAAGGGCACAGGGGACAGATGGGGTCAGGCTGAGGCCCCACCTTCCCTTCCCAGGGAATCTGAACTGGGTTCTGGTTCCCAACGGTGTGACACAGGCCAACAGATACCACCTCCCCACCGGCCTCCCTGCTGCCTGCCAAGCTCGGCTGACGCTAAAGTGACAATAGGGACAGCTGCTCTTGAAGGGGCAGGACACTCGTCTCAACTGACAGAGAAGGCAGACAGGACCAGAACTCAGGCTGGGCTGAAGGAAAGAAGACACACAGCCCCAAGAGTTGCGCCGCAGGGCGACTGGGGCCCCTCTTCCCGGTCCCCACCCCGCAGCCAGCGCCCAGCACCTTGCCCGGGGCGATCCAGCTGCGCCGCCTCCTGTGCCTCCTTCGCATCTTCCCGCCCAGGCACATCCACGGGGCCCTTGATCTGGGCCTGCTCCAGCTCCTCTCTCTCCTTCGGCAGCTTCGGCTTCTCTCGGCCATCCTCAGCCACGGCTGCGACCGGATCCTGGGCTGGGAGCAGGGCACAGTTAGGGAACAGCAGTACCAGGCAGCTCCGGGAGCGGGGTGGCACTCCCTGGACTGTGACCACATTTTCCAGCCAAACGGCAGAGCCTAAGCAATTATTTTCTTTTCCTGTTCGATTGTTAGCAGCTACATAGCACAGAAAACTGTCATTTTTCATGTGTATTCATAACAAAAATATGTCAAAATGCAACTTACACCTAACTGGGGGCAGGGAGAGCTAGACTCCATGTAATACTCAGGCATTACCACCAGATGGCGACATGAACCCACTGACAGACTCCCACAGTTCCCTCCATCACTGTCACCTCCACCATCACTGCCATCACCTCCACCATCACTAACTACTATCACTAGCATCATCTCCATCCCCACCACCATCACTGCCATCACCTGCATCACCACTGTCACCTCCACCATCACTGCCATCACCACCATCATCTCCACCCCTACCACCATCACTGCCATCACCGCCACCATGTCAACTCCATCCCTGCCACCATCACTGCCATCACCACCATCATCTCCATCCCCACCACCATCACTGCATCATTGCCACCTCCATAATCATCACCTCCATTACTGCCATCATCACCATTGTCTGTCACCACCACCCATCACCTCCATCACCATCATCAGCACCTCCATCACCACCAGCACCTCCATCACCACCATCACCACCTTCCTGTTCCGGCGAGGTCATATGTCCACTGACACAGGCGCTGCAGCCCAGGGGGACTTGGGTGAAGCTCTCTGGGGAGGAATTCACACAGTCTAGTTCAGAGCAGCATATGGGGTCTCACCACCTCCCAAAAGAGAAAACATGGGGCCAATTATCTTAGCTTTATGCAGCCTTGTAAGAGCAGCCTGATATGTTAGTCTAGGGCAACAGTTATAATGTGGTCAGTTTGGAGTTGAGAGTCCTAGATGAACTGTGGAGGGAAGGTGCCACCCTGCTATGTAACTACGTAACAGAAAGCAGACGCTGGGCTCTACAGTTTAGCCAAGTAACAAATTCAACTTTTTTTTTTTTTGAGATGGAGTCCCGCTCTGTCACCCAGGCTGGAGTGCAGTGGCACAATCTCAGCTCACTCCAACCTTGGCATCCCAGGTTCAAGCAATTCTCGTGCCTCAGCCTCCTGAGTAGCTGGGATTACAGGCACACACCACAATGCCTGGCTGATTTTTGTATTTTTAATAGAGACAGGGTTTCACCATGTTGGCCAGGCTGGTCTCAAACTCCTGACTTCAAGTGATCCACCCACCTCATCCTCCCAAGTGCTGGGATTACAGGCCTGAGCCACCATGCCCAGCCCAAGTGACCAATTCAATAAGCCCAAGCAGGTGGAAAACACTGGTCTCCATCACACGATGAAGACTCAGCAGTGGCCCACGCGGAAACAAGCGACAACTATCAATCAAGAGGGCCCGTCCAGTGGATTAGTTAAGAAAGGGAGGCTGGGGCGGGGAAGGAAAAATGCAGCGAAACAACGGAAACCTCCATTGTCAAAGGACAAGTTGCCTTTGTCAAAGGACAAGTTGCCTCTGAGTAGTCATTGTCTCAACAGGAAGCAAAATTCCATTCCTCAGGCAGTGAATGACCAGTCTGGGGCTCCAGGGGGAGCTCTGTGTGGGTGTAGGAGCCACGGGATGTGGGTGCCCACCGTGAGCCAGGAGCTGCCCCAGAGGTCCCTTTGGAAAATCTCTAGGGAACGCCACGCCTCTCCGCGTTCTGCAAGTGGAGCTGGAGTGCATGGCCCCCTGCAGGAAGGCTGTGCCCTGCAGGAAGGCTGCACGCGCGTCCTGGCTCCCCGCCGCCAGCAGCAGCTGACCAGCCAAGGGCTGCGCTCACAGCCAGGCCTGGCCTTCACACCCAGCGCTCTGCAGCTGTCCACAGGCGACGCACACAGACTTTTCCACATGGAGCCGACCTTTGCGTCAGGGACGGTTTGCCAGCAGTGCCTCTTGGCTGTAGTAAAACTACCAAAAAACTTCAAAATTAGCAACTGAAAAACATCCGAGTGCTGCCAGGTGCTTCCAATCTCAACGTGACCATAGGTTTCGCAAAGACAGAAAAGGGCCCCGTGTGGCAAGTGCCCCCCCGACAGCTCACAACTGAGCTCCTCAGGAGGGAGGGGATCTCTGGCATCCGAATTTCTTCTAGGAGGCTAGCAGCACACCCGGCTAAGCCGAAGGGGATGGCCCCATGCACTCCCACAGCAACACCCAGCGGAGGAGGAGGTGGCGGCCGAAGGGGACGGCCCCATGCAGTCCCCCAGCAACACCCAGAAGAGGGAGCTGCCACAGGGCAGCCATCCTCCCTCATCCGGCTTCAAAAATCACCTCCAAGCTGGGCATGGTGGCTCACACGGGGAATCCCAGCACTTTGGGAGGCTGAGGCAGGAGGATCACTTGAGGTCAGGAGTTTGACACCATCCTGGCCAACGTGGTGAAACCCTGTCTCAACAAAAAATACAAAATTAGCCGGGTGTGGTGCCGTGCACCTATAGTCTCAGCTACTCGGGAGGCTAAGGCAGGAGAATCACTTGAACTCGGGAGGCAGAGGTTGCAGTGAGCCGATATTGTGCCACTGCACTCCAGCCTGGGTGACAGAGTGAGACTCCGTCTCAAAAAAAAGAAAATCACCTCCAGTTGAAAAAAACCACGACCCGCAAGCACCGCTGGAGCCTGGTGCCAGGAAAGCCACTTTACATCCTGTCCCAGTAGCTCCCCACTGCCGGGGGTGGCAGGTTCCCAGCTCCTGGCGCCCACAGAAACACAACTTCCTAACAATGACGGAGGCCACAGCTCGGCCACAGCGGAGGCGGACCCCTCAGACTTTCCTCCCCGCTGTCCAGTCAGCTGTGGAAGCCCTAAGGCTGCCAAGGCCACGGATCAAGGCTCTGTCTTTGGAGTGAGACATACTCGGTGACTTGGAGGAGGTGACCTGGAGGGGAAGGGGGAGCATCTAATGCATCCCCGACCCCACATTCGAGGCTGGTGTCCACCCTGGACCTGAGGCCAGCGCAGATAGTGGGGAGCCAGCGATGCTGCCATCTGGACCCCAAGAGTCGGCAAGGCAGCTCTGTGGGCTGCTGGCGTGGACATGCCGTGGCTCCCTGTGTGTGCCCTGTGATGAGTATAGATGGAGACAGTCACGCCAGACTGCCCCCAGACGCAGTGACTTTTCAACATGGTCCGGCATCCCGCTGACGGAGTTCCTCGTCAAGCGCCACCTCAAGTTCAGGAGGTCAGGATTCCAGCGCTCCGCACTGGCCAGAGGCAAGAATAGTGGCCGCTGATGTGACTGTGAAAAGCTAGTCCCTGCTCTTAGGCAACTTTCTAACAGCTGATTCTTCAGTTTCCCTCAATGCTGCTGCGAGAGAGTATTGCTCATGAAGGGCTGCATTTTCCAGCCCAATCTTCCGGACATAGCTGACCAATGACCTCATGGTCTCATCTTTGCATACGTGAGGGGGAGTCCCAGGTCATCTGGCTCCTAGTTCCCGGGTGTCTGGGCTGGCGACATAGCCATGCTGGTTCAGCCTCCAGGAGGCAGGACCTCCTCACCGCTGCTTCTGCCTCCGCTGAGGCAGGCACCACTGCCGTCTCTTGTGGGAGGTAGGAGGCTCCCACTCCTTCAGCAGGGCACTGAATGGTGTGAGACGAGGGCCACTTGCTTCTCCCTTCTCTCTTCCACTGTGGGGACAATGCCCCCTGCTGGAGCTCTCCTGCATGCCCTGCTAAGAAAGCTCTTTTTTTGAGACAGTCTCACTCTGTCACCCAGGCTGGAGTGCAGTGGTGCCATCTCAGCTCACTACAGCCCCGACCTTCCAGACTCAAGTGATCCTCCCGCCTCAGCATCCAGCCACCACGCCCGGCTAATTTTTTATTTTTAGTAGAGACGAGGTTTCACCATGTTGGCCAGGCCGGTCTCAAACTCCTGACCTCGGGTGATCCTCCTGCCTTGGCCTCTCACAGTGCTGGGATTCCAGGCATGAGCCACCACACTGGAACCGAGAAGGCTTCTCATGGCTCCTTTGCTGTGTCCCCCATGCCTCTCCTCCTGCTGTAATTTTGTGCCATGTTTCTGCTGCTGTCCTGAGATGGCAGGGAGCTGGTTCCACTGTCTGAGATAATCATGCTGGCCATGCAAGACCTGGCCGGATTCCAAACGGCCCTGCCTCCTGCAGCCTCAGGCCTGTGTTGAGCCATGTGACCTGGCTCCACACGTGAGGGCCGTGTGTCCCCCCGCTTGGGCCTGAGTGCACAGGACTGTGGCCATCTCTGCCCCTGCGCCAACATGCATGACCCATCGACACCCAGCAGACCCTCATTCCCCCCGTATCACCACAGTCTGGGTCCCTTCTGAGCCAGGCCTGGCCTCATTTTCCCACCAAGCGGAACTGCAGCTGTGCCTGCCCCACTAGGGGAGCAGGGATGAGGGTCCTGAAGGGTGCGGGCCCTGCAGTGCCGCCCTGTGCAGCAAGTAATGGGCTTGCAGGCATAGGGAGGACAGGGGACCTGCAGCTCCAAGAAAGGAGATATCACAAAACCCGAGGCCACCCCTAGCTTCAGGGTGCTACGGCACACAGGCATGAGTGCCCTGACTCCTGGCTTTCATGGGTAACTGTCTTCATGAGCCTCTGCAAGAACTCAGCCATGCTCGCCAAGGCCTGCATATGTGGGGCCCAGGCTGTGCGTGGCACCACGACATCTGCACAAGGGTGGGACCCACAGCCACAGCCCAGGGCCACACAGCGCTCTTACCTAGCCAGCAGGTATCATTTTTGGCCTCTGCAGCATCAAAGAGACCAATAAAACTCCACTCAGCCGTCCGAAAGGGAGCGCGCAGCAGCACAGGCCCCTCAGCCCCAGCTCGGCCTCAGTGAGGCGGCCCATCTATCATGGGGGCACCAGGGGCTGGAATACTGGAGACACGCAAAACAAGCGCCATGTGGTTCTGAGAGGGGCCATGTGTTTTGTTATAGCCTCGTGGAAGAAATAGAAACCAGATGTGGCCTCGGAGGGCGCCAGGTGAGCCGGAGGCCCGGGCAGCCTCATGACAGGACACAGCTGCTTGCACTGGCCGCAGGCGGAGGCCGCACAGCGCTGGAGGATGGGGAGCCCCTGCTGGCTGGCACCGAGAAGTCCACTCCCCAGCGGCCCTGCACCACTGGATGAAGTTGACACCTCTCACTGCCCAGGGCGAGGGTCCTGGCACACTGGACTCCAGCTCCTGGGCTACCACAACCCTGCCAACAGCGCCATGTCAGCTCCCACTCTAGCCCATACGAACAGCAAGGAAGTGGTCCTGTCTGGGGTGCCCGCTGAGGCGGGTGCAAAACCACCGCCTCCTCTTCAGGCGCACCTCCGTCCAGTCCGAATTACCAAATCCAGTGCAAGGCAGCGGGCAGCCACCTGGAGCTTCGGAACACTGCCATTTTCTTTCTCTGGTGACCCCAGCTGTCCCCAAGCACTGCCCTGCCAGCTGCAGGAAACCCAGAAGGCAGGGCTCCCCTGACCGCCCTCACCACCCGAGAGCAGGCATCCTCGGCGACTCTAAGCACAGCGGGTCCAGGGAGGCCCAGGGAGGGTGTCCCTTGGGGCAGTTTGTATGAGGTGACCATGCTGGGAAGGGACTTTGCCGGCACAGGATTGCGAAGCCTGGAACAGAGATGACCACAAGCCCCAGGGTCACCACAGCTGAGACACGCTCAGCCGACGCCAGGGGCTCCCTTCTACAGGACCTCTCCTCCACTCTGCTAAGAAGTGGAGGCCCTGCCCCGAGGGGAAGTCACTGGCCAGCACCTTCACAGCGACCTGAGACCCCTGAACACAGCCGGCACTGCTCCCCACCGGGGCTCCCATGATGGCATGCAGATGACGCCCAGCAAATCTGCATGAGCCAGGGCCTCTGCAGAGGTGTGTTGGATGTGGTGGACACACCAGCAGTGTGGATGCATAAACCCAGCCGCAGTCATGGGAGGAAGACCCCAGCGTGAAGGTCATCATGGACAGCGCCCACGTGCCAGCACCCATGCCTAGCAACGGCCGCTCAGAGCTCCTGACAGGCCTGGGCCCGGGGCCATCTGCTGCTGCAGTGCCAGCCTGTATGGCACTCTCCATCCAGGCTGGGGAAGGTCAGGGATCCAGTGGCCCCCCGGGCACATGGAGCTGTGCTGCACCCTGGAAAGCCACACTCATGAAACGTGCATCTCTGTAGCCCCCGGGACTTTGCCACAGATGGGGGCATCAAAGTTACAGGGCACCGCGGGCCCCTCCCAAAGCGGGCTGCAGCTGCATGAGGGTCACGGCCATAACTCCACCCACTGTCCTGGTAAACTAATAATAACTAACCTGAAGCGGCAAACCAAACTGAGGCCTGGTCGCCGCCGTCGTCAAGGAGAACACTGGCTCGAAACCTATCCTCAAAGCTAAATGAACGGCACGTGAGCAACGCTCAGAAACGTAACCCTAGTCCTCCGAGTGGCAGGCATCCACTCCTGTCCCATGTTCCCTGCATACAGGCCACGCCACAGCCAGCCTCCATACACAGAGCATTGTCACGGGCAAGGCTGGCGGCCTCACCCCATCTGCTGCACCCACACAGGACAGAGGCCGCTGGGCAGATGAGCACAATCTTTGGACCAGACCCAGGAGACGCCCAGTGGGCACTTGCCCTAAGAAGGCTCCGAGGGCCAGGGCTGGGCACACACGGGAGACTCGCGTACCCGAGACCCGCGTACCTGAGAGCCGCACTGCCTCCGCCTTCTTCAGACCCTCGGCCTCTCCAAGCTTATCGCCGGGGGCTTCCTCCGCCAAGTCCTCAGGGACCTCCTCGCTCACAGACAGCGTGGTGACAGTGCTCACCACCAGGACGCCCAGGCCGACCCACAGCACCACCTGAGGAGACAAAGACCCCGAGGTGGGGGTCACAGCTGGCCCCCGCCCCTACCCAGGCTACAAAACCAGCCTGGCAGAGAGGCTCAGGGACTGAGTGAGGTGCGGGGAGAGTGGGCGCGACACAGTCCCCCGAGCGGGGGATGGTTGTGCAGTCAGCCCTGCCTGAAGACAGGTGGCCACTTCCGGGGAGACCTGGCCCGCCTGCCAGCGAAGCTGCTGACCACTGGGAGAGGGCCTGAGCCCTGATGTGGCGCTGTCAGTCAGAGCATGGTGGGACTCCTGGCATCCAGCCTGTGGCTGATGTGCCCTCCATGCCAGCTGGGGTCACGGGCCAACCGTGTGGGAGCATGCCAGCCACGAAACCCCAGTGGGAGGGAGAGCAGCTTCCGGAAGCTGCAGGGACATGAAGAGGCTTAGAGGAGCAGAGGCTGAGCCCTGGGCCGACCTGCCTGGGAGAGAAGCAGGGGCCTCTAGGCAGCCGCCCACCTTGAGAGCCCCCGTCCATGCTGTCCTCAAAGTGAGCACTTCTGCACAACCCGCAGGGCCGGCCCTGTGCAGAGGACACAGCCCACGTGGGCACGAAGGACTTGCCCCACAGTCACCACAGCCGGCACCATGCATGGGGGTGGGGGCAGAAACGACCTCCGCCTCTCCTTAGCTGTGGTGTGGTGCCCATCGAGGTCACTCTGTGAGCTGACTGCCAAGCAGTCTTTATTGCCGAGGGCTCTCCCTGCGTGACCTCGTCCTCCTCCCAGAGGCCCCCTCTGGCCAATCATAAGCATCACACGTGCTGCCTCAGTGACCCTGACAACCTTTACACCGTGTAGCCCAGCTCCTGCCACCCCTGCTATGTTAGTGAACGCGCTGGGCCCGCTCCTCCCCGGTCATTCACGTGGCCATGGCCACAGCCTTGGGTGCTGCAGTTCCCGCCTGGCCTAGCTCGGCACAAGCTGCTCTCCCCAGGGGAGCGCCAACTCCTGGTTTGGCAGAGCCTGGGTGCACTGGCCAAGGCGGCCTCTGGTAGAGCAAAGGCACTGTGTCATTCCACCTCTGTGGTCTCAGAGCCAGAAATGAAAATCCCTTTCTGAAAGGTATGTTGGCTCTTTAGAAAAAAGACAAAACAAATCAGTTCAGAAGAACTGGGCTCTGTTACAGAAAGCCTGGCTGCAGTGGCCTCGTGGCTTGTGGGACACCCAGGGAGCCCAAGGACCCTCTGACAGTAACCACAGCTGGCTGGAGCCTGCGGCGATAGCGGGCCTGCCCCGGTGCATGTGGGGACACCATCTGATGTGTGTTCCGGAGGCCCTAGCAGGACCTGCAGGCTCGACGGCCCACAAAGCTCTGACCCCGCCCTGGCCCCATATTCTCCGTTTGAGATGCCCCTTCAGCCACATTACGCCTTCCCAGAAGAGTCCCAGAGCAATGGTGGTGTCTGGAAGGTGACTAACACAGTCTTAGGGTAATTTAAAAAAGGAAGAAACTTTCAATTTCCCGAGGCTATCAGGCTTATGTAGGAAGCAGGTGTGGAAAGGCCAGCTGCCAGTGGGTGACGCGGATGGCCGTGGCTTGGAAGCCTGATGCCAGAAGGAAAGGCCATCAGAGGCAGGCCTTGGGGGCCCGTCACAGCCCTTGTGACCTGTCCTACACCACAGCTGCCCCTGGACCTCTATCTTCAGGGCCCTGCCCTCCCACCGAGGCCTCTGCCAGCCAGCACAGGGCAGAGGCCAGGCTCGGGTCACCTGGATGGAGTAAAGGGTCCAGATGGAAATTTAATCTGACTCACCAGGAAAGTGCCTAGACAGGAGACTGTGTTGTCTGGAAGCCTGGGAAGCTCCCCTCACTGTGGGAACCCTGTTACCACATCCCAGGCGAGTTTCTCTAACTGGGGACAGCTGCTCATGCTGAATGCATCTCACACTTCTCCAGCTGATGGCCAAAATTCCCTTCTGAGAAGCTACCAAAAAACTTAGCTCCCTACTTGGACTTCCCGTAACACCAACATGATCACTAGGAGATCCTGGTGAGAGAACTTAAATAGGAAGGGCAAGCACCTCTGCTCCGGGGCACTGGCAGGTCATGGCAGAAGACTCCCCAGGTGGAATCCCAGAGCCCAGAGTTCACCATCAGCCGGGGAGTGCAACAAGAGCGGCTCCTCCAGGCCTCCAACACTTTAGACCCAAAGATAAAAACCTTGGTTGGTCATTTCATGTCAGATCATTTTCTTTCTTTCTTTTTTTTTTTTTTTTGAGACGGAGTCTTGCTCTGTTGCCCAGGCTGAAGTGCAATGGCGCGATCTCAGGTCACTGCAACCTCTGCCTTCCAGGTTAAAGTGATTCTCCTGCCTCAGCCTCCTGAGTAGCTGGGATTATAGGTGTGTGCCACCACGCCCAGTTAATTTTTGTATTTTTGGTAGAGACTGGGTTTCACCATTTGGCCAGGCTGGTCTCGAACTCCTATGTTAGGTTATTTTCAATGTGGACCTCATCTAAAACATCCATGCAGACTGACAGGCCGAAGAAACACCTCCATGGCTTCAGTGATTTCTTTCAACCCCCAACTTTCTGAGCTTAAAAAGCTCATGCAAAATCAAACACATGAACCTCCCCCATGCTGGGAGACAGCAAGCTTCCCGGAAGACCCAGGGCCGATGGGCCTTGGAAAGGACAGAGGCGTAGGGAGGAGAACACGCTTGACCGAGGACCCACAGATAGCCCTGAGTGTGAAGCTGGTCAGCAGGGGAGGGGCTCCCAAACTGCAGCACAGGAACCCCCCCACTGCCTGCCACCTCTCAGGGAAGCACCTGGGGACCAAATTCAGCCCCAAGTCCAAGAACATCTCGAAACACACTGGAGAAGTGGTGGCTTACGGTCACCACACACAGGGAGCCTGTGTGGAGTCTTTGGGCTGGGACAAGGGCAGGACTGTTCCAGACAGGCAGGTCCAGGAAGCAGACCCAGCCCTGCCCGCTGCCATGCACATGCCTGCTGCTGCCTCCTGCCCCAAGGGGTCCCCATCAGGAGAGCCATCCCTGGGCCCCCACCAGACACCAGGCAGCACAGCACTGCCAGCGAAATGCCACTCAGGACAAGCCCCTGCATGAGCGGCAGGGCAGCCCTAAGCACTGAGATGGTGACGCCCGGGGAACACCCCACCGGCTGGAAGGCTCCATCCCCAATTTCCCTCGTCCTGACGTGCTCCCTTCCAGGCTGTCAGCCTCTGTGGGGCACTTGCCAGTAACCGCTGCCTTGAGCACGAGCAGCCGCTGGCCCAGCCAACAACATCACAGTTCACAAGCTCAGCCTTTCCTCTAAGAAACACCCTGGTGGTCGGGTGCAGTGGCTCACGCCTGTAATCCCAGCACTTTGGTGGGCCAAGGTGGGCAGATCACAAGGTCGGGAGTTCGAGATCAGCCTGGCCAGCAGGGTTTCACCCTGCCTTTACTAATGATACAAAAAAAAAAAACTTAGCTGGGCATGGTAGCCCGTACCTGTAGTCCCAGCTCCTCAGGAGGCTGAGGCAGGAGAATCGCTTGAACCCGGGAGGCAGAGGTTGCAATGAACCAAGATCACACCACAACACTCCAGCCTGGGTGACAGAGTGAGACTGTCTTAAAAAAAAAAAAAAAAAAAACACTCTGGCAGAGACAGCAGCGCCACCCAGCTTGAGGGGACCCATGGGAATGCTGAGGCCACATGGGCATCTGTGATGGTGTGTGTCTGTGCCTCGTCCATGAGGGGACAGCACGTGCAGTGACCATATCCCAGTCTGTGGGCTGCCACGCACTGGGCTTCTGTGCCAGGGCCAGGGCGGGAACACAGGCCCGGCGGCAGCAGCATCGGATGCTGCAGGTGAGCTGGGAATTTGGAAGCAGCATAGGATCACTGAAGTCCCCAAGCAGCTGTGAGAACTCTGCCACGGACTGGGCTGCAGACATGATGGAGTGGAGCGGATGCCGAGGACAGGGTAAAGGCCGGGCTCCCCCACGCTCGTCCTGCCACTGCAGTCTAACCATGGAATGTGAGACGTCGACAAGGGAATGGTCTGTAGTTCCCTCGGAATCCCGAATAAGGGTGTAAGTGGAGTTCTGCACAAATGGACAGCCAGGAACTGGGGGGCGGGGGCTGTGGGGAGCACAGTGGCTGCCCAGCCTCGGTGACAGGGGGAAGCCCCTGGAGACCCAGCCCAGCCTCTACCCTGTTCCTTCTGGCACAGCTTCCTGCACAGCCAAAGAACTTGCTTTGAGGACGCAGTCGCTCCTCAGGACCAGTGTACCAGACACCTGCTTTCAGAGCACCCGTGACTTTTCATTTCGGCAGCCGTCAGATCAACACAGTGGCAGAGCCGGCCAGCAGGAGGAACGCAAGCCCATTCCAGACGTCTCACCTGAACTTGGAAAATCCAGGGTCCTGACCAAGGGCCACGTACTGCCCGGATCGTAGCACCCTCCCCTGGAGGAGTGATCAGGGCCTCCAGACACACAAGGCATCGCTGACTCCAAGGCAGACAGAAGTCCCACAGGGTGGGGAGAAAACACCCACTTTTCACTCCAAACGTGTAGAACGTGCACGAGTCCACCTTCCGCACTTCAGGAACGAAAAGCAAAACTGCGGGCCAGGGCTCTGGCTGCTCTGCATCACACGCCTCCATTTGGGTCTCAGGGCAGCCCAGTTAGCATCCAGGCACCCACCCAGCAAGGGCCTGAGCCTCAGCAGGCCTTGGGGGTCCTCTCTGGTTACAGGCAGATGCCCCACTGATGGCTCATGTCTCTCTGAGAGCCACAGTGTACATTTCATACATCTTTCCAAGATCAAGGGCCAGCTTCCAGCCCTTTGGGGACTACTGCCTTCTGGGTGCACCCCCGTGAGGTGGTCTCCTGCGCCCCAGGCATCTGTCCTCTGAGTGGCCCTCAGCCACCTTCTAAGCTGTCTGCTGCTCCTACTCCCTCCCGGCTCTGGGGCAGCGGGACTAAAGCCCCAGCCTCATGTAGGATTGGAGAGACCCTCAACTTTTCTGACTTCCAAAATAAAGAACAAACAGGCTGGGCACAGTGGCTCAGGCCTGTAATCCCACCACTTTGGGAGGCCAAGGTGAGTAGATCACCTGAGGTCAGGAGTGTCTGAGACCAGCCTGGCCAACATGATGAAATCCCATCTCTACTAAAAATACAAAAATTAGTCTGGCGTGGTGGCGCGCACCTATAATCCCAGCTATTCAGAAGGCTAAGGCAGGAGAATAGCTTGAACCTGGGAGGCGGAGCCTGCAGTGAGGGGCTTGGCACAGTGGCTCATACCTGTAATCCCAGCACTTTAGGAGGCTGAGGTGGGTGGATCATTTGAGGTCAGGAGTTAGAGAACAGCCTGGACAACATGGTGAAACCACGTCTCTATTAAAAACATAAAAATTAGCTGGGTGTGGTGGCAAGCACCTGTAATCCCAGCTACTCAGGAGGCTGAGGCAGGAAAATTGCTTGAACCTGGGAGGCAGAGGTTGCAGTGAGGCGAGATGCTGAGGAAGTGGCTGACACACATGGATGTGTATTCTAACGTACACTGTAAGAATCCATTTATCGCAACTTAAAGACAGGCAAGATCATTCTAGAATGCTGGAAGACAGATGGGCAGTGACCTTTAGGGTGGGGGTGGATGACAGTGAGGCACCCATGGGGAGCTCTAGGGTGCTGGGATGTCCTATGTCTGCTCTGGATGGTGGTTCCATGTGGTTCACTTTGTAAAAACTTACGAGGTTGTATACAAGAATTATGGGCTTTATGGTAGCTGTATATATAGCATACCTTTTAAAAATGTATCAATATAGGCCAGGCAAGGTGGCTGACGCCTGTAATCCCAGCACTTTTGAGAGGCCATGGTGGGCGAATCACCTGAGGTCAGGAGTTTGAGATCAGCCTGGTTAACATGGTGAAACCCCATTTCTACTAAAAATACAAAAAATTATGCCGGACGCAGTGGCTCACGCCTGTAATCCCAGCACTTTGGGAGGCTGAGGGGGGCAGATCACGAGGTCAAGAGATCGAGACCATCCTGGCCAACATGGTGAAACCTCGTCTCTACTAAAAATACAAAAGTTAGCTGGGCGTGGTGGTGCACGCCTGTAGTCCCAGCTACTCAGGAGGCTGAGGCAGGAGAATTGCTTGAACCCAGGAGATGGAGGTTGCAGTGAGCCGAGATCCCACCACTGCACTCCAGCCTGGTGCCTGGCGACAGAGCGAGACTGTCTCAAAAAAAAAAAAATACAAGAAATTAGCCGGGCATGGTGGCATGTGGCTATAATTCCCAGTTACTTGGGAGGCTGAGGCAGAAGGATCACTTGAACCCGGGAGGCGGTGGTTGCAGTGAGCTGAGATCACACCACTGCACTCCAGCCTGGGCAACATGGCAAGACTCCATCTCAAAAAAAAAAAATGTATCAATATATACCAGCAAAAAAAGCTCAACTCCATAAAAAGTAAGCAAAGAACACAGGCAATTCACAGAAAAAGAAACGCAAGTGGCTTCTAAACTCAGGAAAAGATGCTCAAGTTCCTGCAGAGAAGCCAAGAATGATGAAGACTGGAAGGGCCTGGGCATGCGGACAGAGGCCTTGAGCCTGGCTGGAAACGATGCTGCAGGCATTTGTGTAGAGCCACCTTGTTTACAAATGCTCACACTCCTGACACAGGATTCCATTTCTGGAAGGCTTCCTACAGATGTGTGCTCAAATATGTCACGATGCTCGTGAACACAGAAATTCATCACAATTGTGTCTGCAAAAGCAAAACACTGGAGAGGTGGCTCCTTCAGAGACTGAGATTATGGAATTTTCCTACCATGGAACACCACGAAACAGCTAAAAATAGCCAGGCAGCTCTGTGCCCACGGCTTGGAGCAACCTGACCTGCAAGGGATTTTGAGCAAAAGCAGCAGGAAGCTGTGTTACAATGAAAGGAACACCCACGTGCATGCATGTGCACGCGTCAGCCGCCCACGTGCACAGACTGCCCCTTGAGGGTCACAGTAGGTACCGTAGTGCTAGTGGCCCTGGGGGTGGGCAACTGGGGAGGGGACTCAGAGTTGGCAGCAGGTCCATGGACACTCAGTCACCACAAAACACCAGGGGGAAAGTGCTTACGACTCAGCCAAGTCGGCTCTCAGGAAAGCCCGATGCACAGCTGGTGAGCAGCTGGGTGAGGCCCTGCTGGGCAGACTGTGCACCCTGTGAACCCAGGGTTCCCCAGGCTGACTGGACCAAGTCCCTTTTGTGGGTTTTAAGTTTCTGGACAGAACCCATCTAAAAACGCTGAACAGGGGCTTCCTTCTGCCTCCACCTCTCCCCAGCCCAGACCAATCAGCCCTCGTCCAAGCCTCCCCGCAAGTGTCCCCTACCTGGGAGGAAAGCGCGTTCCTGTGGATTTTCTTGTAGATCAGCGCCGGGCAGATGAAGCAGATGAGGCTTCCCATGGTTGCACCTGTGAGGCCCAGGATGGTCTCCACTAGGAAAGAGAAGTGACAGGAAGGATGAGCAGGAAAGGGTGCCAGTCAAGAGGGGACCTGAGCTTTTGCCCAGCATGTGGGTGAGCAAGTCAGCATTGACGGAAAGGCCATCCAGGCGTGAGCTGGGAGCAGAGATGCCCTCTAGGCCCGGTAAGTCTGACAACCGTGGGATGATTCCTCCAACAGTGTATTTGGGCTCCCGGGGTAAATTCTGATTGTTCATCTTCAAAGAGCCAGACACGGCCAGGGCAGTGGCTCATGCCTGTAATCCCTGCACTCTGGGAGGCTGAAGCAGGTGGATCATGAGGTCAGGAGTTCAAGACCATCTTGGCCAACATAGTGAAACCCCATCTCCACTAAAAATACAAAAATTAGCTGGACGTGCTGGTGCATGCCTGTAGTCCCAGCTACTCAGGAGATTGAGGCAGGAGAATCACTTCAACCCAGGAGTTGGAGGCTGCAGTGAGCCAAGATCTCACCACTGCATTCCAGCCTGGGTGACAGAGCAAGACTGTTTGAAAAAAGAAAAAAAGAGCCAGATACTAGGGATTTTCTGCCTATACCAGATGCTGGCTCTACACTGCACAGTTCCCACGCTGCCTTTCCCACCTGCTGTGCCATGAGTGGCCCTAGGCTGGGCAGGACCTATCCTAGGGCTGTTGTAAAAGCCAGGGCCTGGCGCATGCTACCAGAGTGCAGACCCCTGGCAGGAACCCAGACAGATCACCTCTAGGGATGCTCCCTGGGGAGAGGCGTGCAGGTTCCCCGTGACCTGATGATAATGAGCTCTGCCGTGTCTGCTGGGTAGTGAGTGCATTTGGGTAACATAAATATGTTCAGAGCCTTCAACGCTCCCCTTGGTAAAGTGCCAACAAAACTGGAAGTCGAGTCAATGGTACCGAATGCGCTGTTCTATGACGGTTCATTTGACAAATCAGGCCTGTGTCCTGGCACTGCAGTCCCTCTCTGCCCAGGTGTCAATGAGTGTCTGCGGTTCCATCAAGCTACCAGATTTTATCTCCTCCCCTTCTCTGTGGGCCAATGACACAGTCTCTAGACATTTTTAGGAGACCAGAAAGGACAGCTCATGACTGTGCAGGTCTTGGTTGAACATCAGCGCCCCCGGGTCCCACTGCCCGGCACTGGAGCAGCCCCCAGCCTTACCATTGGGGATAAGGATGCCACCGACCATGGTCCCAAACACCACAGAGAGGGTAAGTGCTTTAAACCGGAGGGGGGGCATGTAGCCCCCTGCAGCAAACGTGCCATCTTTTTGCTGTATAAAAGAAAATAGAAACAAAAAGGCTTTGAAGTGACTGATTTCCTCCACCACTCACCTAGAAGGCCATGCCCAAAAGAGCTCTGCTGGGCACACCAGGCACATCTCCCCGTGAGGCCGGGCGCACGCTCAGCTGGCAGGTGAGCCTGACCAGCACAGTCAGATCTGGCTGAGCCACTCCAACAGGAACCTGCAGCAGGGCTTCTCACCCCAGGCACAGGCCGTAAATTTTACAACCTCGTTTTGAAATGTGAGTAACAAGTCCTTCCGCTTTCGTTTTGGCTTTTAGAGCAATGCCACAAGAGAGTTTTTTAAGTGCCCGGAAGTATGGCGAGCAGAGTACAGGCTGCACAGCGCCGCCCCTGCCAAATGACTCTAGGCCTCCCCTGGCCTACAGGTCTCAGGGTGCAGGCAGAACCCCACGCGCACGCACACACAGTCACTCACACTCACACACATACATGGTTGTGTTATGATCATCTCCAGCAGATGTATGACAAGCAGTGAGCAATTTCAAAGTCCCGGAAGAAGAAGAGGAGAGAAGGGCATGATGAGGCGTCACCAAATTGCAAGTGCCTGTTTTGGCTCCAGGGTGCAGCCAGGCCTCTACTGCCCTGCACAGGGAGGAGGCGGCAGAGCCAAGGGTAGATGGCCTCAGACCCCACCTGCCCCAGAGCCCCTGGCTGTGGTCTAGTACAGGATGCAGGAGCCAGACTGCCTGTCTCAAATCCTTGCTCTGCCACTCATCAGCCCCAGCTTGGTGCCTTGGACAAGTGACTTAACCTCCGTGCCTCAGTTTCCTCATCTGTCAACAGAAGCATCTCCCCATCCAGCCATGGGAAGGACCAAATGAGTTCACATACAGGACAGGCTGGCCATGATGACTATCCCTGGGCTAGGAAACAACTGCAGAACTTTCTAGAACTGTAGTTTCAAAGCATCCCATTTTCAGAATGGACTTTTACACAGGATGGACTGCGGGAGCCGGAGCCAGAATTTCCTATGGGCCTTAGGGTGATAATTTATATATGGGCCAGGGAGGTGAGGGCTAGGTCCACCACACAATAGGAAATTTGCCTATGAAATAGACCAAAGAAGGGGAGAGGGTACTTTAGCACGAAGACTGTCGTGAGACAGTTATCCACGAGAGGTCAAGGGTGAAGGAGCAGTGTGCCCAGGCCCCCACGACAGGTGGAGAAGCAAAGGAGCAGAGCCCCTGCAGGCTTCTAGGGACTGTGGAGAAACGCTCCCGGCACATTGGCCGAAGACAAGAAAGCAGGTGCAACGGCCGCGGCTGCACCTCCAGGAAAAAGAGAAGCCACGGGCGCTGACGGAGGAAACAGCCAGGTCCTCACTGGGGTGAAGGGATGTGCATGAGCTCTCCTACTTGATTCACAATACCTTTCACGCCACTGTCAACTTTTTAACAAGGTAAAAATGGGTCATGTACAGAAATACAGATGCTGCTCAGGTACAAAACATCAAACAGTGAAAGTTGGCCTGTCCAGAAGAGCGGGGGGACCACATGGCCAGATGATGGGCTCTGCCCTTGCCTCCTCGATCCTGCCTCGCCCGTGCCTAGGAGCCTGAACTCTTCAGAAGAGAGGAGCCCCAGCACGTGGGGGAGGCGCCCAGTCCTTGGTGCTTGGCCTCTGCGGCAAAGCCAAAGGCACGTGGCTGGAGGAAGTCTGCAGGAGGCAGATGACTGCCACCAGGCTGTGGTGACCGTGCACCTGGCTACATGGACGGTGAGCCTGTGCTGCTGCTCCCAAGGCTCAGGGAGACCCACCACCCCCACCGTGACTGATGGACTCTCCCCTGGGTCCTCTGAGACCACTCCATCCGCCTTGGCTGAAAAGTTCAAGAGGAACTTGTGCCTCTAGCCCCTGGGAGTCCCAGCTGACGGGACAGACCAGGCTCACAGATCTCAGGCTGCGGGAAGAAGAGGATGGGCCACCTGGCAGCTCCCGAGGGGAGGCAGGTGAGGCAGGACTCCCCCAACACTGCACCCCATGCTTGGGGCGCAAGACAGCACAGCGTGCCTTCCATGGTTAACTCTGCCATGGAGAGAACCAGGACAGCCTCCTGGTTTCATCCGACAGTTGAAAATTTCTTATCAAGAACTAAGTAGCTGCCTTGCCTATATACATTAAAGTAAAAAACCCAGCCTCACTTTTTATTTTTCTTTCTTTCTTTTCTAGAGACAGGGTCTCCCTTTGTAGCCCAGGTTGGAGTAGATGGAGGGTCACGGCGCACTGCAGCCTTGAACTCTTGGTTCAAGTGATCTCCTGCCTCAGCCTCCGGAGTAGCTGGGACTACAGGCATGCACGGCCATCCCTGAATAATTTTTGTAAATTTTTTGTAGAGATGGGGTCAAGCGATGTTGCCCAGACTGGTCTCGAACTCCTGGGCTTAAGCAATCCTCCCACCTCACCCTCCTAAAGTGCTGGGATTACAAGCGTGAGCTACCACACCCAGCCTAGTTTTAAAATTTGTTTAAAGACAGGGTCTTGCTCCATTGCCTCTGCTGGAGTGTAGTGACGCAATCACATTCAGCCTCAACCTCCTGGACTCATGCGATCCTCTTACCTCAGCCTCCCGAGGAGCTGGGACCAAAGGCACCACCACTATGGCCTGCATCAAACTCAGCCTCTCTTATGATTAAAAAAGCTTTCATTACATTGTAAAAATTTTTCAAAGTTACACAAAAGTAATGAGAACTGTGCAGTGAACTCCAAGTGCCAATCTCCTAACTCGCCATTATCAGCTCCTGACCATCAGTCTGGTTCCTGTAGGCACCCCCAACTTCCACCCTCCCAGGACTCCTCTGAAGCAAATTCCCACTTTCCTGCTCTATCTCTGGTTCGGGACAGCTGGGAGCGCATGGGAAGCGAGCCTGGCCTGTGCTATCACGATTGGGAGAGCGCCCTGGGAGTCTCACCTGCTGCTCACACAGCAGCGTGCTCAGCGCCTGCCGGCACGGCAGGATCATCATGGGGAAGCCCACAGCCACCGACATCATGAAGCCCAAACGGAGCATCTCCGTCACCAGGTTGGAGGGGAAGTGCATCAGCACGTTGCCGGCCGTGGCCTCGGTGAAGCTGACATAACCGAAAAACCCCACCTGTTGGAGGAAGAGAAAGGGCGGTGTAGCGGACAGACTCCCAGTCTATTTGGCCCCTGTCACCGTGGACAGGGCATGGGGGGAGACCTGTGCCCTGCCCCCAAGAATGGACTTCAATCCACTTCACAGTGAAGCTCTACAAGAGACGGCCTTCCAGGGGCCAAGCACCATTGAACCTCCTTCTCCTTAAAATCTCCACTTTCTGTAGGGAACATGCCATTTCTATAGAGAATTAACAGAGGTCTAGAGAGACAGTAAGAGTGGCTGGGATGAAGCATTCTGGGAGCAGCCCTGGTGCCAGGCTCCTCAGGGCAGAAGAGCTTCCTGGCCCAGGGTGGACCTGGGCTCATGGGGCTGGTCCTGGAATGATAGAAGCTGATGGATCTGTCCCAGGTCCCCATGCAGCCTCCAGACACTGGGATGGGAACAGAGAGAAAAGGAGCTGGCAGCACACAGGGCCAGTGGCATGCCTGAGGCGGTCCCACGGGGCAGCGCGGCACATCATGCCGGCATGACACAGGTGTGGAGAGGGCGTGGCGAGGCTCTTACCATGACGTAGAAGGTGGTGACCACATTGAGGGAGGAGGCAAATATGGAGCTCATGGTTTTCACCGATGGCTCATCCAGGCTGTCGTAGGTGGGCAGCACCTGGCTGTACAGAAACAGGCCATTTCATATTGGACCCAAGAGAGGCACGAATTCCCCAGAGGTGCTGCTCCCAGGACCTGCCAGGAACCTCTGACCTTCTTTCATGGAACATTCTGCACACACTGAGTCCTGGCGTTCAGGCCAGGATGCGTGGTGCAGGGGACAGGAGCACTGTAGTGGCCCCCACGCAGGACACCCCCAGAGCGTGCGCCATCCACGCAGGACACCCCCAGAGCGTGTGACCTGTGAACATTCCCGCAGGCTCCGGGACACCAGGCTGCTGCTGATCCACGCCAGCAGGCGGGCACTGAGAGTCAAAGCAGCCAGTTTATGGGGAAGCAGCGGGAGGAAGCTGTCAGAAGGAGTGAAATTTAACAAACACGCCCTGGCCCGGGCGGCCGGCCCATCTCAGCACCTCCGCACAGGCGGGATCAGACTCGGGCACAGACAAGGAGATGGCCCAAGGCGCGCTTCCCGCTGCAGCCTCTCACTTGTGTGATGAGAAAACTGGCTTCAGTCCCACGGCCTGGTGCCAGGACTGTGGTGCTGCTGGGGGTGGGAGGGACCCAAGCCACTGGCCAACCCAGAACGTGACAGCCTGGCACAGGCACAGACCCATCCAGGGGATGTGCACGGGGACCTGGGGACCTGGGCCCCTGGAGAGGGGTGGGTGAGATGGGAGAGGCTGGGGCCACGGACTATCCATGTGTAGCCGGGGAGGACGGAGCTAGACCAAGCAGTTCACCCCAGAGCACAGGTGAGAGCCATTCTACCAGGAACTAAACGAGGACTTTGGAGTAGGGAGTCCAGGGGGCCGCTCTGAGGGTGTTCAGGTGGCCGTGGCCATGGCCGTCCTGAGGCAGGGGCTCAAGGGCACAAAGGAAGCTAGGTGGGCCAGGGGATGGGCAGAAAGCCAGCAGCCAGTAAACGGACCAGCACAGCGGCTGGCGGAGCCAAATCCCAAACCGCCTTGAAGAAAGTGAAAGAAAAACAAGACATCCTGACTTTGTTAAAAAACAAACCAGTCCAGGCACAGTGGCCGATGCCTGAATAGCAGCACTTGGGGAGGCTGAGGCAGGAGGATCACTGGAGCCCAGGAGGTCAAGGCTGCAGTGGGCCGTGATCGTATCACTGCACTTAAGCTTAGGTGACAGAGCTGGACCCCAGCTCCAGCAAAAAGAAAAGGAACCTACCAGACTGACAAGGACAGGTGAGAAGGCCCTGCCAGCAGCTGTCAGTGTCCTGTTGCCCGGTCCCAGCACACCATCCCGTCAGGCTGCCCTCAACAGGAAGTGCCATCAGCAGCACTCAGGGGACTCTGCAGGAGCCCCAGGAGGCTGGTGGAGAAGCAGGAAAACACCCGAGAGGTCTCAGTGGCCCCAGACCCACAGCTCCAAGAGAAGGCCGTGTTGCGGCGTGTACTTCCCGGTGCTAAACCATCCTCTGGCGGGAGCTGAGTCCACAAAGAGGGTCTCAGCTTGAGGGGACCATTGCTGGAGCCCAATGACACATGCTTCCCCCCAGCCCCAAACACACACTGTGGGGAGTAACCCCCCAAGGAAGCCATGGATAACTGTGGGAAAGGGTGTCCCAGGCATGTGGCGTGGCCAGGGTTGAAGGCCAAGCCCCAGGCTCCTCTCCAATCCCGACCACCTACCCCAAGGACCCCCAAGATCATCCCTGGAAAGAAACAAGGTAGGAGCCACCAAACCTCCTGGTCACCTGCAAAGGAGCTCAACAGATGGGGGAGGTGCTGAGCGCCGGCCCGCAGCCCACAGAGCATCCCTACCCATCCACCTCTCGAGGCAGCCTCTGAGGCTCAGGGCCTTCCAGAGTCAGTGCAGCCATCTGCATCCAGCTCCTGGGTGTGTGCCCCTCTGCCCCATGGTGAGGATGGGGACCCCGGTCTCCAGACAGACCCTGCCCTCCAGGGCCTCCTGGGCTCAATCCTACTGCAGTCACTTCTCTGGGCCTAGGACAACCATTCTGCATAACCAGGTATACATTTACCAGAAAGGGCCAAATAGTGAAGGCACAGGGGAGGCCTGGCCCCAGCTGGCATCCAGACCAATCACACAGGTGGGGGGCACAGCTGGCCACCCCAGCAGAGACAGGCACTCTGGTGCAGTGACGCTGTGGGAGGGAAGAGGTGTCTGCTCTCAGCAAACATTCCTGGGTTCAGGGATGGGGAGGTCAATGCAGGAGCCACCACAGGGAAAGGGCATCCCTGCTCTGGAGAACGTGGGGTGAATCTGTGGGCCCGCACGCCCTGGGGGAGGGCAGAAGGAGACTTGCACTTGGTGGGGGCGTCCCTGCTCGGGAGAATGTGGGGTGAATCTGTGGGCCCGCACGCCCTGGGAGAGGGCAGAAGGAAACCTGCACTTGGCGGGCCGCACACTCCAGTGCTTCAGAACCCAGCACCTGACTCCGGAAGCAAACCCAACCAATAAGCACTGGCTACTACGTGGCCACCACCAAAAACCCAGCGGCAGATGTATTTCTAAATATGCAAACACGCAGACACAAAGGGCAACTGGTAACTAGGTACGCGGCGGAAGAATGCGGCTTCTGTCACCGATCGTAATGGATATTAAACAGCAAGACTGGGGCGCGTTCTGGTGGAGATGGAGCTGCCAAGGGAGATGCTAAGTGGGAAATGACGATTTGGATCTCGCGTGTGGGTGTAAACACAGCGGTATGAACAAATTTCATCTGTCACATTAGTTTACGATTGGCTCAGTGCATGCCCACTAACGCGACGGGGCCGCTCTGCCAGCCCCCCACACGCCGATGGTCTTTTCCCGTCCGCGCCGGATTTACGCCTCTCTTTTCAGCCGGTTATCATGTTCCAACCGGGCATGAATCACCCACTCTTGTCATTTTGGTGGAGAAGGTAATGCTGCTGGAATTATGGGAGAGCCCGATCTGCATTTACAGAGTGCCGTGTGCCAGAGAAGCAGGCTCATGCACACATGCAGTCTCTCAATGCATCCAGCAGCCGTCTGAAGTCAATGTTTGTGCAATTTCCTTTTAAATATTCTCGGAACAGCTCAATCCAGGCACAACGCTTGAGACTGTGCCATCAGATGGCTGGGCTGTTGCTGTATCCCCCACAGCCAACGTTCTGCTTGTGGGGATCTGGCAAACCAGGGACTCCCACCAGCTAGCCCCCAGAACACCCCAGGAAGGAAGCCGGTTTACCTCCCGATTAAAATATAACCATCTCCCCCAACCTGGAGGGGGAAAGGTTATCCCTGAGCAAGACATCACTTCAGCAGCCAGCAAAGAGCCATCACAGGAAACGAGAAAGACAGAGGGTCCCGTCTCCCAGCAGCTTGCCCTCCCCCCAACAGAACCCACCTCCAGCAGGGGCCACAGCGGGACACTTACGACTGGCAGGCAAAGGACATGCCGAAGATGGGGATGCAGCGGAAGATGCCCTCCCAGCGAACATAGCTGACCCGCCGCAGCCACTGCCCACTGAAGAGGCCGTGCTTGAGAGAGGAGAGCACAATCTGCAGGGGAGCGGGGAGAGCACAGGGCAGGTCAGAACGCAGGCGGGACTCAGCATCCCGCTGGGAAGGAGTAGGAGGAGAGTACAGCTCTTCCCACCCACATCCCAGCCCCCTGCCACCCTGTGCCGCCAGCTGGAGGCAGGGAGACCCCGCACATTTCTGAATTCCTTCCCCTGCCTCAGAGCACTCTGGTTCATCCTGCAGTTAGCAGAGCAGTTGCTCTGGCAAGGGGGCAGCTTGGAACAAATGGAGACCACTAAGCGCACACGGCCCCAGTTTCCATCAGTTACAGAGGGCGGTTTCCTATACTCGCAGGTCCCTCTCCATCCTGTACTGTGACAGACACAGACATCTTCCAAAAGACTGGCCCACCAAGGACACGGCTATCTCAAGAGTAAGGAGGTGCTGCCACTGAGCTGAGGAGCACTGGAGACCCTGGCTTCAGTGACCACCTGCCCTCGTCTGGGTGCAAACCCGCTGCAAACCCAGGTTCCGGCCACTCCAGAAGGGTCACTTCTGACCTCACCAGGGAATGGGCAGGTCCCGGGGGCTCAGGTCCTGGGGATCCTATGGGCAGGGGCCGGGCAGAGAATAGAGGGTGCGCTGGGGGCTCTGGGAAGTTTCCTGTTCACAGCTGGCCTCTGGTCTATCCTGTTATCAATTCTCATTTAGAAAAACAATGGTTTGCCACCTTGGTCACAAACCCTACCTAAGACGTCTCTGCACAAAGCAAGTGACCTGGCGCTCCCTTCTTCTTGCTGGATGACATGAAACCAGCCTCACAGCCACCCTGCCCTGAGCCCCAGCCTCTCCTGCCAGCCAGCTGCACCTGGGTCCACCCCGCCCCGTCTGCCCCATGGTGCCCAGTGGCCACGAGATGAATGGCACTTCATGGCATATCCCGCTCATTCCAACACATTCCCAGGAGCGGCCACACCAGACCCGGGCACAGGCCTGCTGCCAGGAGCAGCCTTTCAGGGGGCGCCCGCGAGCACTGCAGACTCACCACGAACATGAACACGGTGTAGAAGAGGAGGGCCATGGCGCTGAAGGACT
Organism: Cacajao melanocephalus; assembly: GCA_963573385.1. Classification (NCBI taxonomy): domain Eukaryota; kingdom Metazoa; phylum Chordata; class Mammalia; order Primates; family Pitheciidae; genus Cacajao; species Cacajao melanocephalus. The sequence goes on from CAUYLG010015330.1 coordinate 62,073, forward strand.
GGATGGAGGCCATCATGTTCCGCTGCAGGCTGAGTGGGAGCACGATGCACAGTGACACCGCAAACAGCAGGAACGTGCGGAAGGCGCCGCCCACCTGCGGGGAGCCGGGAGGGGCCTTGGCCACAGTCCGGGCCTGCTCACCACACAGCCCTCTGCACTGCCAGGGAGCGGAGCGCTCTGAGCTCAAAAGCTGCCGGCATCCGGGTAAACGACGCCGGCGGGTCCGAGGCTGGCACGCTCGCCAGGAAGCCGCTCTCACAGCCGCTGTGCTGTGCAACCTCAGACACTGAACATTGCCCTTCCCTGGAGCCCAGCCCAGCCCAGAGCAAGACCAGCCAGAGCAGAGGACAGTAGCCCTGTCACGCGGGAGGCAGCACTACGGCAACACAGCAGCTACAGGTCAGAGGCAGCGGCCCTGGGTGGCGGGCAGGAAAGGTGCAGTGCTGTACGGGCAGGGCAAGCCCTACTGAGGTCAAGGCGAAGCGCAGAAAATGGGAGGTCCAAAGGGGAGACTCTCAGAAGACGAGGGGGCCTGGCTCCCTGGACGCTCCTTGGAATGTTCTATGACACAGAGCAGATCCGGTACATTCCACTCCTGGAGAGGACGCCCCTGCGTCGGCTGTGGCCTTTGAAAGCCTTTCTACACTGTTAGCACCCTAACTGCCAAGATGCCCGCCCACCCAGCAAGGGGCTCTGCTCCCTGGCAGGGAGGGACAGGTGTGTCTCTCCCTGTCCATCAGGTGGCCTCTCCGTGGCGTGGCCTCTCCGTGGCGGGGGAAAAGCACGGAGGAGGCCACGCCAAGGTCCCTGAAAGAAGTGCTGAGTCCACAGCCCCCAGCAGCAGAGCCTCTGGATCCACCCAGCAACCTGGGTGACCACAGAGGCCAGGGATGCACAAGGGCCTGGCCACCTCTGCCCTCCAACGGGCAGCCTGGGCTGGCAGACACTTGCTCTGCACGGTGCCTGGGTCTGAGGCTCCCCCACTCCACCCTCATCCACATAGTGTCAGACTCTGCCTGGTTGGCTTCCTCCCCCGCACCTCTCACAGATGTGACCCCAGCAAAGCCCCCACACTCCCCCAAGCCCCTTGACTGAGAGCAGGCTCGACAGAAGCTTCTCCCAACCAGCGCCCTGGTCTCGGTCCCTGGCAGGATCCCACGAAGGGCCTCAGAGCAGCCATCAGCATCTCAACAACCCAGAACCCTGAACACATCCTTACCTGAAACCCAAACAGCCGGGCGAAGAAGTTGGCCCCCAAATCGCCGATGACGACGTAAAAGGCGACACAGGTGCCCAGCATCAGCCCAATCATGCTGCAGGGGAAAGGGCGCAGGAAACGCCATCAGGGCGAGCTAGTATAGCACCTGCACTGCTGCCCAGGCCCACCCCAAGGCTGGAATGAATGACAGATGTGATTTCAGACACGCCACGGTTCACAGGGCATGGGCAGGTTCTGTGGCACTCGCTATGTCACTTGGAACGCACACCAAATGACACTCAACTTTTCTTGATGTGGTATTATACTCATCCCTCCACGGCGGCTCTAAACGTTCTTCAAGGTGCTACAAAAATACCCCATGATGGGCCGGGCACGGTGGCCTCATGCCTGTAATCTCAGCACTTTGGGAGGCGAAGGCAGGCAGATCACCTGAGGTCAGTTCAAAACCATACTGGCCAACATGGCGAAACCCCATCTCTACTAAAAATACAAAAATTAGCCGGGCGTGGTAGCAGGTACCTGTAATCCCAGCTACTTGGGAGGCTGAGGCATGAGAATCGCTTGAACTTAGGAGGTTGCAGTGAACCAAGATCATGCCACTGCACACCAGCCTGGGCAACAAGAGCAAAACTCCATCTCAAAAAAAAAAAAAAAAGCCCTACAATGTTAGTCAAGTTAAAAGAATAATCAACTGCTTTCAAAAACGGCTGCTCTTTTGAGTTTACAATTTCCTAATTTAGAAACCTAGAAGTATAATCTCCCAGCAATTTTTTGATCTCATGAATTTTTTCATCTCATGAAATTTTACTCCAAAGGAAGAAAAATGTGACATTTGCGATGGAACGCCACCTTTATGCAGCAGTGTTGGGGGCAGGGGCGGCGCATGGAACTCTGTTGAGAGATTAACTACAATGAGGGAGGCCTATTTTCCGTGTTCTTGGAGTTTTCCATATTTAAATTTTTCTTGCAACACTGAAAGGTGCAATAAATTGGAATTTGTGTATTTAGTGACTCTTGAGAAACGTAAGTTATAGGCAAATCCGGGGATGAAAGTCTCGCTCCCGCTGGGAGGGTCCCCTGTGTCTGGGCGAGGGGAAGGGAGGAGCGCAGCAGGGCTGGGTTTACCTGGTCTCCACCAGCATCTTGCCCGCTTTGCCGTAGGCGTGGAATGCTAGTGGAAAAGAAAAGAGAAGGAACACTCAATCCAACAGCATGAGAAGCACATCCAGAAAAAAGATACTGAGCAAAGCTGTCAAGGGCGATTTCACAGAAACCCGTGGGTGCAGATTCTCCGGGCATGGCGGGTATTTCAAATCCTGGCCCCCAGGCTATTTTTGGATCTACGGTCTGCAAATGAAACTACAAGAAACAAAGACAGAGGGAGAGAAGGACGGGGGGAGGTTCTTCTTCACTCAATCCGATTTTTTAAAACAGAGAGACAAGTCCCTGCAATGCACCGTCCTCCCTACTGGTGACCACTGGGGGCCCACTGGAAAGAGCACCCCACAGCCCAGCATGGCTGAACCCCATCGTGTTGCCAGAGCTTGCAGGTGCCCAGAGGGTTCGGTGCCAGCCCCAGGTGCCCAAGCACCACAGCCTGTATCAGAGGGACTATGAGGGAGGGCTTTCATTTTCACCCTTTGGTTGTGATTTACAGAAAAAAAAAAGCACTCTTTCAAGTGTCTGCCTCAGGAAGGGAGAGGACGAGAGCCCTGGGCTTATGGGGTCCATGTGGACAGCCAGGAGCCTTGCTGATGAGGAGCAGGCATCGCTGACAGGCATCCAACCGCAGAAGGAGCCTCCCTGCCAACGGGATTCTCTGCAGCAGATGAGAAACAGCGCTGACTCAGCAGGGTCCCTCTCAGGCCCTGAGCAGTGATCTGGTGACCCCTGTGCTTCCCCCACAGCCCGGCTGGATGAGGGCAAAGGGAAGTCCAGCTCTAAGGCACAACCTGAGACGGGTGCGTGTGGCAGGATGGCCCTGCCCCGTCGGCAGCCCCAGCTTCCTGCCCCCGCTTTCCTCCCTCACCTGGGCTTCGGGCCTCTGACTAGCTTTGGAAAGCAGGAAACACACAAGCCAATTAGTATGAATGAGTCCAAAAAACACTCCAGGGCCCACCCTGGCCCTTCCTGGACCTGTGGCTCACCAAAGGAGCCTGGCACCCCTCGAGTTCATCCCACAACACGGACACCCAAGCTGGGCCCCAGAAGCAGACCTCAGGCTGCGGAGAACTTCAAACACTACGAACTCTAGAAGTCCCCTCAGCAGCCCACAGCCCAGGCCCTGCTGTCACCAGAGAATGGCCTCCACACCCTCGGCGACCCCGCCCTCCAAATGTGGAGGTGCTCCTGGCCATAACGTGCCTTTTTATTCTCCAAAAGGAAGCTAAGTCTCCACAGCATATTGCCCAAAAAGGTTCCAGAATGTGGCTGCCGCTGGCAGGGAAAATGGAAGGCCGTCTAGGAAGTCAGGGCCACACTCTCTTCTGGTTCCCAGCACAATGTCCTGAGAGCCTGCCATGCTGAGACACGGCCCCATGTGCCTTCTTTTCTCCACCTGGGCCAAACTCACACCCACCATTCCCAGTGTCACTCCCTTGGCAACTTCTCCCCAGCTTCAAACACTAGGCCCAGTCAGACCGACCCCCCTCCTTCACATCCTGCCTTGCCTGGCACAACGAAAGGGAGGAGAAGCGGAAGCACCCAGCAAGGCCCAGGGGACCCGGCCCTCCCCTGAGTGTGGACTCATAGTGCCGGCCAGCCCCTGCTAGGGTGGAGGCGTCTGTGAGCAGCAAGCTGAGGGCGCGGCCTCCATGCAGGGTGGTACCCTGGCCAGACCCCGCCAGATCTCCCCCAGAGCCAGCGCAGGAGCCACAGAAGCCTGGACCACTTGACGATGGGACGTTTGCAGCACCCATGACACCCCTGCTCACAACCAAGAACTCAGAGGCCACGTAGGGGCCACACAGTCACTGCTGCTGAGGGAGGCAGCTTCTAGGCCAGACCACGCATGCCAGGGGTCCAGGCCACAACTCTCAACAGGGTAGGGTCTGGGGCTCAGAACAGCTTCACCAGGGGCCATGACAGCTGAAGGAGGTTGAATGACTGATGTATCTGTGTATCTTCTGAAGAGGGAATTTAGGAAAGTCCACGTCCATGGAAGACACACAGGGCAAGGGAGCAGCAAGTGAGAAACTGATGAAAACAGCAAAGAAATATACCAATAACGACAGAAACTACACCTCTCCAGGCTGGCCAAGTTCATCCTCCATGGCACTGGAGGAGAGCGGAGAGGGTAGGTGATCAGCGGCCACCTCCCCGGGCTAACCATCCGAGGAGCCATCATACCACAAACCCACACCTCCTCAAGACTGGGCTTGCCTCAGCTCTGGGAGAGTCTCTTCTCACCCTCCCCAGGGACGCCTCTCCCAGCGCACGTCTCCCCACTTCTCAGACGAGCAAGGGCAGATAACGGCTGACACAGAGCAGCTGGGCCCAGGGGCGTCTATCCAGAGCTCACAAAGTGTACCATTGCGTTTGGTGTTGAAAGCATAACCTGAGACCCGGGTGGTGTTCTAGACTCTTTTGTTTCTGGCAGGCGGAAGTGGACTGCGGTCACCCCATGCAGTTCAAGCCGGGAAGCTCAGGTAGGAGTGCCAGGGAGCACAGAAGAGCGTCTATCCAGCAATTTCCTTCCAGTCTTTCACATGCAGCCAAACTGGTTTGACTTTTCAGGGACTTTCGATGAATGATCAGACCGCTGGCTATCAGAAACGGGGGCCTCTTCAGCCGTGGGTCACCCGTCTTCTTCAGGACATAGCCAAGTACTGGAGTTGGGGTCTCTGCTACAGAAGCCCCGTAGAGACCTCACTGGGGAGAAAAGGGCACCCTGCAGGCCACGGCTCCGCAAACCCAGGAAGGACCCCAGGCACCTGGCCTCCTGGCTTCAGTAGGCACATTTCATCACAAGCTGAATTAGGCCATCTCACTGCGGATCAAAAACGGTGAACTTCACTTCCTCAAATGACGACAAGAAAAGACACTGCCAGCGCCATTCTCATCAGGAAGGGAAGAGAAGGAAAGGATCTCTCCGGTTCTGAGGGCAGAAACGAACGCAGGGCTCTCTGTGGCAACATGAAGGGGACCAGGAGGAAGTAGAGGCCAGGATCCACGTGTGGACCGTGCAGGTGTTGTTATTTTTTAGGTCCCCTGGACCCCTAAACACCATTTCCTCTCACCCCCGCCTCCTCGCTCTGCCATGGGAGTTGTGAGCCCAGGGCCAGGATGGCCTTCTGCAGGGAGGACCCGCCATCCCAGCCACACACTGGCTGGAGGGTCCAGAGCCTTCAGCTAGGACCCTCCTGGCTGAAGGCCAGGAATTTTCACCAGAACCTACAGGGCCACCTCCTGAGAACATGGATGCTGGAATTTCAACACCCACACTGGATTCCCCCAGAAAAGAATGTGGAACAGAGAGGCGCTGAGCCTGCGGCGAGCAGGAGACAGCCAGGCCAGACAGCCTGTGGGCAGACGGGAAGGTGAGGGATGGCGCCCTTGAAGACAAACAACGCAGAAAATGTTCCACAGTGAAATGAAGCAGAAAGGGCAGTCTTCTCTCCTGGCTGAAACAGCCTCAAAGCAAGAAAGACCTAAAGGAAACAAAAGTGCATCCAGCAGCATCAGGAGAAGGACAAAGGCCCTGGGAGAGGAGCCTGAACCCCAGCCACAGCCTGGGCCCAGGGAGCTTCCTCCATGGAATTCTCAGCGGGGAGAACAGCCAGGCTCACTGCAGGCGGCTCTGGGGGAAGATGTCTGGTGTCCAGGACAGACACAGAGCGAGCAGCTCTGCCCCAGGACTGTGAGGACGGCTGCCTTGGCCTGAGTTTAGAAGAGGAAGCTTGCGTGGACCTGTATGGGAGTGGGCAGGCGCACAGGGCGACAAGGAGGCCTGGAGCCTCATGCCCTTCTGCGTCACTCCAATTTTGAAGCATGTGATTATGGGAACAGGTTTTTGTTTTTGTTTTTTGAGACAGTCTCACTCTGTCGCCCAGGCTGAAGTGCAGTGGCATGATCTCGGCTCACTGCAACCTCCACCTCCCGGATTCAAGCAATTATCCTGCCTCAGCCTCCCGAGTAGCTGGGATTACAGGTGCCTGCCACCACACCCGGCTAATTTTTGCATTTTTAGTAGAGATGGGGTTTCACCATGTTGTCCACGCTGGTCTCGAACTCCTGACCTCAAATGATCCACCTGCCTCAGCCTCCCAAAGTGCTGGCATTACAGGTATGAGCAACCACGCCCAGCACTTTTTTTTTTTAAACTGAATTACCTTTTTTTTTTTTTTAATTTTTTTGAGACGAGGTCTCATTATTTCACCCAGGCTGGAGTACAACGGTGTGATCACAGCTCACTGCCACCTCAGACTCTCAGGCTCAGGGGATCCTCCCACCTCAGCCTCCCAAATAGTAGCTGGGAGGACAGGCACATGCAACCATGCCCGGCTAATTTTTCTGTAGCATTACATTTTAAAATAAGGAAAAAAACCCTGCTATCCAAGGAACTCTTGAAGAATAAAGTAGAGAAATAAATAAAAGGCATAAGGCCCCTGCCCCAGGTCCACAGCCAGCTGGTCAAGAGGGTGCTCACCCAGGCCGGCATAGGTCCTCCGCTTGCTCAGGCTGGCCGACTTCACCAAGAACATGCACGACCGGTGCGTCATCCAGGAGCAGAAGACCAGGAGCAGTGCCCCCAGGACGATTCCACACTGGAGGGTGGAAAGAGGAACAGGCGTTGACAGCGGCAGGCGCTCCCCAGAGGTCCTCGCCCACACACCCGGTCACAAGCACCCTCTTCCCCCAGGCCCCACTCCATCCCAGTCTCCTGCCTAGGGTGACCCTTCCTAGCACTGAAAGGGCCATTTCCTTGGTATGCTGGCCACGCCTGCCCAGAACTGCTGTGCAGAGCACCAGGGCGCCTCTGAAGACTTCCTCAAGTCCTGAGACAGCTGGGTGCTGCCAACTAATGCCCCTTGCTCTCTGCATACACCCTACAGGCACCATGTCTAGCCATTTGGGTCCACAGCTACAAGGAGTGAATGCATTCTGGAAGGAAGACATTAAAAATGCCATTTTCTCTTTCTCATAAGTTAAATAGACACTTACTGTGTGACCTGGCAATTAACTGCACCCCTAAGTATTTACTTACCCAAGAGAAGTGAAAATGTGTTCATGCAAAAGCCTGTGTGCCGATGTTTACAGCAGGTCTATCCGCAATGCAGAAATGGAAAAAACCACCCAAATGTCCTTTAACCATCAAATGGATAACAAACTGCGGTCCATTCAATACAGGAATGTTAGTCAGCAGTAAAGAGGGATGACTAGTGACACCCACAGTGACATCGAAGTGACTCGAACCCACCATGCTGAGTGGAAGAAGTGGGACTCTGAAGGCTACAAACTGGGTCGTTCTGTTTACAGGACGCTCAGAAAAGGCAAACTTGTAGGCCAGGGAACAGGTCAGTGTTGCCAGGTGGTTGGGGTGCGGAGAGTGGCTAATGACAAAGGGACACATGGGTGCCCTCTAGGGGATGGAGCTGTATGTTCTGTGTTTGACTGTGGTGGGTATATAGCAAGCCTGCGGCCTGTACCCTGAAGAGACTGAATAAGCCAGGCTCATGCCTGGAATCCCAGCACTTTGGGAGGCCGAGGCAGGCAGATCACGAAGTCAGGAGCTCGAGACCAGCCTGGCCAACATGGTGAACCCCATCTCTACTAAAAATACAAAAATGAGCCTGGTGCGATGGTGTGTGCCTGTAATCCCAGCTACTCGGGAGGCTAAGGCAGGAGAATCACTTGAACCCGGGAGGCAGAGGTTGCAGTGAGTGGAGATTGCAGCACTGCACTCCAGCCTGGCGACAGAGCAAGACTTGGTCTCACAAAAAAAAAAAAAAAAAAAAACAGGGTGAATCTTCCTGCTTTCCTGCATGTCCACTACCTCCATCAAGGTGACACTTAAAACACAAGGACCGCCACACTCGTGCAAGACATCGGTCATGTGAACCTGGCAGGACCGTGGGGCGGGAGCAGACTCTGCACTTTCCACTCTGTTCTGTAGACTTAAAACTGCTCAAACTCATAAGTCTGGCTGGGCGCAGTGGCTCACACCTGTAATCCCAACACTTTGGGAGGCTGAGGCAGGTGGATCATTTGAGGTCAGGAGTTCAAGGCCAGCCTTGCCAACATGATGAGACCCCCATCTCTACTAAAAACACACACAAAAAATTAGCCGGGTGTGTTGGCGGACACCTGTAATCCCAGCTACTTGGGAGGCTGAGGCAGGAGAATCGCTTGAACCCGGGACATGGAGGCTGCAGCGAGCCGAGATCACACCATTGCACTCCAGCCTGGTCGATGGAGTAAGACTTCATCTCAAAAAAAAAAAGTAAGTCTATTAATACCAAAAACTCATGAGATATCACCAAATACTCATCAGAATGGCTCCAGCAGAAAAGACATGCGCACCGATGCACCCACATGGCCACTCCAGAGCTAAGCACACACGCCCTGAGGCCCAGCCACTCCACACAGGCACACACCTGGCAGAAACACACCCCTCACCAATGCCTGGCCAGCTCCTCAGGCATCACAGAGGTCCCAATAGGAAACACCATAAATGCCTCACAGGGGTAAAGTACACACACACACACACACACACACACACACACACACACACGGTAGTGTAGCAAACATTGGAGCATAAGCCAGGCACGAGCAATAGAGACCCGCATGGCAGGATCGCCTGCCTAAGTTCAACCAGGCAGCACCACTGTGGGCCACCAGGGGTCAGCAGTGTGCCCTGGGGCAGGCCGGCCACAGAGTGCCCTCCTTAATTCCACAGGTTTGTTCATTATATGAAAATTCATCAACAGCACATCTGAAGTGTGTACACATTTTTGTATGTTAAACTTCAATAAAATGTTTATATGTCTGTGTGTGTGTTTTTGCATTTTTTGTATTGGTATTATTTGTATTCTGTATTTTTTGTATTTTTAGTAGAAACAGGGTTTCAGCATGTTAACCAGGCTGGTTGCAAATTCCTGACCTCAGGTGATCCACCCACCGCGACCTCCCAAAGTGCTGGGATTACAGGTGTGAGCCACCACGCCCAGCCTATATAGAGATATTTTTTGAGACCGAAACTCACTGTCACCCAGGCTGGAGTGCAGTGGCGTGGTCTCAGCTCACTGCAGCATCTACCCTCCCCCTCCCCCCGGGGTTCAAGAGATTCTCCTGCATCAGCCGCCCGAGCAGCTGGGATTACAGGTGCCTGCCACTGCACCTGGCTAATTTTTGTATTTTAAGTAAAGATGGGGTTTTGCCATCTTGGCCAGGCTGGTCTTGAACTCCCGACCTCACGATCTACCCGCCTCAGCCCCACAAAGTGCTGGGACTACAGGCATGAGCCACCACACCTGGCCATATAGATGTATTTTTTTTAAGTACCAAAACTACTAAAACAAACAAACAAAAAGCCAACACTAAACCAAAGTTTTTCAATGACAAGAGTGCCAAACACTAAACACACGTGTCCCCGAATTGCCTCATGGCCTCTCCCTGCACTCTGGTCCACGGAGGCTGCTGTGGAGGAGACGCTGCAGCCAGGTCAGAGCAACTGAGCCTCCCACTCAGCAGCCCTCAGGACGTGGAGGGTCGTCTCTAGTCCTCCATTCCCGACAGGTCTGTGCAGATGCCTGGCTGATCAGCACGTTCTCTGGCAGGGGCCGAGTGCCCACCACATGGCAGGTGATCCAAGGCTGGAGGCAGCTGGATCGTCTGGGCCTTGAGATACATTTTCACAGGTGTCTAAACCAGAGCCCCTTCCATAGTGGCACTTAACTGACAGGTATCAAAATGACAGCCTTTGGGGCCTGGTGCAGTGACTCACGCCTGTAATCCCAGCACTTTGGGAGGCCGAGGCGGGTGGATTACTGGAGGTCAGGAGTTCGAGACCAGCCTGACCAACACAGTAAAACCCTATCTCTACTAAATACAAAAAAAAAAAAAATTAGCCGGGCATGGTGGCATATGCCTATAATCCCAGCTACTTGGGAAGCTGAGGCAGAAGAGTCACTTGAACCCGGGAGGCAGAGTGAGCCGAGATCATGCCACTGCACTCCAGCCTGGGCAACAAGAGTGAAACTCCATCTTGAAAAAAACAAAGAAAGACGACAGCCTTTGATTTGCAGGAGGACCAGCCACCGCTCCACGTCCCAAAATGCAGTTCTGCTGCCAGGCAAGTCACAGTGGACAATGGGACATGTAGTCCTTCCAGAAACACCCAGAGGTGGCTGGCACAAAGCTGGTATTCTCCACTCCCAGGGGGCTCTGGAGGCATCTAGCCCTGTCTCCCCCTAACAGGCTCACCAACCACATCAGGCGAACAACTCAGACATAGCAGCCTGCAGGGCTCTCCAGGAGGGCTTGAAAATTCCCTCATCAAAGAAAAAAAACCTTGTTTTTTTGTTAAGAGTTGGGGTCCTGCTGTGTTGCCCAGGCTGGAGTGCAGCAGTGCAATCATAGCTTACTGTAACCTCAAACTCCCAGGCTCAAGTGATCCTCCTGCCTCAGCCTCCCAAGCAGCTGGGACTACAGGTATGCACCACCATACCCAGGTAAATTTTAAATTTTTTTGTAGAGATGGGGTCTTACTATGTTGCCCAGGCTGAAAAAATATTTTGGATATTTTTATCCCAAAGATAATAAACATGAAAAATATAGTGTTTGCTCATCTGAAATTAAACTACTGGTCCCATTTTGTTTCAAAATATACATCTTGTTTTTATTTTTCTACCTACTTGGTAACGTTTCCGTCAGCCTTCCTTTTCCAAAGCACTAAATGCTTATTTATTGTGGATTAAACAGATGCCACTTAGAAATGGACATTTTCTTTCACGTTTTATTCAATGCTAGAACGACACTAAACTTTTTGTATATGATTCTTTTCAACTATGGTAACGTTTGCTCACATTAGGTCAAATGTGCAGGGGTTTTGGGGGGTTTTTTTTTGAGACGGAGTCTCACTCTGTTGCCCAGGCTGCAGTGCAGCCGCGCCATCTCAGCTCACCGCAACCTCGGCCTCCCGGTATAAGCGATTCTCCTGTCTCACCTCCTGAGTAGCTAGCTGGGACTACAGGCGTCCACTACCACACCCTGCTAATTTTTGTATTTTTAGTGGAGACGAGGTTTCCCCATGTTTGTCAGGCTGGTCTTGAACTCCTGACCTAAGGTGATCCACCCGCCTTGGCCTCCTAAAGTGCTGGGATTACAGGCGTTGAGCCGCCGCCCCGGCCAAACGTGCAGTTTTTGTGAAACACAGATCTGAGGTGTACAACCTGGATGTCTGTAATCACCTTGCAACCGAGGCCTGGGAGGGGTGAGTTGTGTGCTTCTGAAGACAGGTGCGGCTGGTCAGAGCTTTTAAAAACAGGATAAAGCGTGAAAACACTGAGTGCTGCGGTTCCCTTCCACTTCCGAAGGGCCATTTTGCTTTGTTACACTTTGCTTCGGTATCCAGTTTTTGACTGTGGGGAACTTTCCGGCCAGAGCTGCCAGGGGCTGCCAGGGCCGACGCCGTGCGCTTTTCATCCACGGATCCTCTGCGAGGACTGCGCCGGGACCCCGAAGGTCGCCCCGCCCGCAGCCGCCTGCACCCGCCCAGCGAAGCCCTGCCCCAGAGGGAGCTTTAACCAGGACGACCCGGCCAGACGCCCCCTCCGCGGGGCATGCGAGGGCGGTGACCTCCGGGCCCACTGGACTCACCTGTTTGAAGCAGAAGGGCATGGTGAGGACACTGACCCCTACGATGCTGTTCACGATGTTTGTGATCAGCCCCCAGTTGGAGGCGGCGGCCACGGTCATAGTGAGAGGTCTAGGGTCGCCGGGCTGCAGCCGGCTATGGGAGCCCTGCCCAAGGCCAAGGTCACGGGTCCCAACGTCCAGAACACCACCGGGGCGGGGACGGGCAGGGGCACGGGAGCCTGAGCAGGCGCGGGCGGCCCCGGAGGCTGCCAGGAGGAGGCGGCCTCAAGGGCCACAGCGGGGGCGACGTCAACCTCCGGCCTCTGCCAGGCCCTGCTGCCGCCTCAGGGCCATGCGTTCCTCTCCTGTGAATCTCCGAGCCCAGATCCGGAAGAGCCGCGGAGCCAGCTAAGGCCACCTCAGCCACACTCAACCGCCTCAGCGGCTCTCACACTTCCGCCTTCCGCGGGCTCCGCTGCCCGGAAGTGATGACGGGAGGGGGCGGGGCTTAGCGGGGACGCGAGCCAATGAGAGGCGGGCTCGGAAGGGCGGGCGGAAACTGGGCCGGGGGAACCCTATGGCCGCGCAGCTGCCCGGTGTTCGGATCTGGTCCTGCAGAGCTGTGCCCAAGGACCCATTTCAGCTGGAGCTGGAGAACAAGGGATCGCCCCGCTAGGCCTCGATTTGGAAGGGCAGTCGCGAACTGGAGGGAAAGGGAAGTGCTGTGCCCTGCGGGGAGGAGCAGATTTAAGGGTTCCTTTTCGGCCTTTACCCCCGGGTCCGATTTTGGGGCGAGTGCTTGGTGCCAGGGCACTGGCGGGGGGAAGCCGAAAATTAGCCTGTTCTGAGGAATTAGCACCTACGAGGTAGGGATGAAACTCTAGGCACAGAGAGGCTCGGCCACTCGCTAAGGCCAGAGAGCTCTAGGGGGACGCGGTGCACTTCAGAGCCGAGCCCAGAGCAGCAGCAGTGGAGAACTTCACCTTCTCATACGAAAAGAGCAAGGGACATGCCGGGAGGGGACAGGAGAGGTGGAGGCTTACATGACCCGAGAAACCCGGGAGGGCTTCTGGAAGGAGGTGGCTTCTAGGCTGGAGCTTGAAGGACAAATGAGAATTCCTGCGGTAGAGATGGAGGCTGGGGAGAGGAGAGAACAGAGAAGGGTCCTGATAGATCTGTGGATTCCTGGCACCTAGCAGCTCACTCTGAATCTGCTGACTGAGCGTGAAGACCAGAGGGCTGGAAAGGAGCAAGTGATCCCAGGCTGCTGGGGGAGAAGGGCGGAGGAAAGGAGGCTGTGTCTGCAGCACCTGCGTCTTAGAACAGAGGCCAGTTCCTCAGTCAGATAAGGCTGTGCCCCACCCTCAGGAGAAGAACAAGGGGAAATGCCAGGGTAAAGACTAATTAAATATGCAAGCAAAATAATAGATGCTGATTCATTTTTCTTATTTTTTTGAGTCAGAGTCTCGCTCTGTCGCCCAGGCTGTAGTGCAGTTGTGCGATCTCAGCTCACTGCAACCTCCACCTCCCGGGTTCAAGCTATTCTCGTGCCTCAGCCTCCCAAGTAGCTGGAATTACAGCCACCCCTGCCACCACGCCCGGCTAATTTTTGGATTTCTTGTAGACGGGGTTTCACCATGGTGGCTAGGCTGGTCTAGAATTCCCGACCTCAGATGATCCGCCCACCTTGGACTCCCAAAATGCTGGAATTACAGGTGTGAACCACCACGCCCGGCCCATTTGCTTGCATATAAATGAAATACACACACATTCCATAACCTTTTTATTATGTAATTTTCATAAAATGTTATGTATGCAAGATAGGCTGTGACACTTAAATGTATGTTTTAACAAATAACAATAAATACCATAAACCTGCTATTCGGCTCTAAGAACAAAAATTACCAGAGACTGAGATCCTCCCTTTCAGGTCCTCCCCAGCTGCACCTCTTCCCTGCTATCCTGGGATCATCACAATCCAGATTTTATCAATTCATTACTTTTCTTTAAAGGATTACTTTTTTTTTTTTTGAGACAGAGTCTCACGCTGTTGACCAGTTTTGAGTGCAGTGGCGCAGTCTCATCTTACTGCAGCCTCTGCCTCCTGGGCTCAAGTGATCCTCCCACTTCAGGCTCTCAGTAGCTGAAACTACAGGTGTGTGCCACCATGACCAGCTAATTTTTAAATTTTTTTTGTAGAGATGGGGATTTGCCATGTTGCCCAGGCTGGTCTCGAACTCCTGGGCTCAAGCGATCTGCCCGTCTCGGCCTCCCAAAGTGCTGGGATTACAGGGGTGAGACACCATGCCCAGCCAACTATTTGTCTCTTAATAGTAGTCTATTCCATTTTCCAAATTAATACGGATTGGCTTGCACATATGACTGCCTAGGATGAAGAATACACTTCCCATGTCCCTTGCAGGCAGGGCTGGCTGTATGACCATGTTCTGGACAATAAGAAGTGAGCAGAAATGACAAGACAAACGTCTAGGGCATTTCTTAGGAGAGGGTCTGCTGCTCCCTTCATCCTGCTGCTTGGAACCCAGACATGATCAGAAGCCATCTCGGACAGTGCAGACAGCGTGATACCATGGCAGAGTGCAGCACCTAGCTAGGAGGATCTTGGGTCCCTGGACAGCTCATGGAGCCAAGCCGCTATGCCCATCCATGACTATCTCCTCCCAGCTGCACTGGGAGGGAGAGACAAGCCTACTCCTTGCACTACTCGCCATTATTTTGGATGCTGTTTCATGCAGCCAAAGCTGTAGCCCAACTAGTTCAGCAGTGTACCGGGATAGGGCGCCTTTCCACTTGGGACTATTGTAACAATTGAATTACAGAGGCCAGGCATGGTGGCTCACACCTGTAATCCCAGCACTTTAGAAGGCCGAGGCGGGAGGATCACAAGATCAAGAGATTGAGACCATCCTGGCCAACGTGGTGAAACCCCGTCTCTACTAAAATATAAAAATTAGCTGGGCGTGGTGGCGTGCGCCTGTAGTCCCAGCTACTCGGAAGGCTGAGGCAGGAGAATTGCTTGAACCTGGGAGGCGGAGGTTGCAGTGAGCTGAGATTGCACCACTACACTCCAACGTGGCACCTGGTGACAGTGTGAGACTCTGTCTCAAAAATTTAAAAATTGAATTACAGATATGTGCTCTTCTGCAACTTTCTTTTTCATTCAAATTTGTTTACGAGAGTCGCCATCATGTCGCAGTGCTCCGAGTCTCATGCTTGCTGCTGTGTGGAGCTCCGTTTCTTAAATAGCCCAGATAGGCATCCACTCTCCCGCCCAGGGCACCTGAGCTATTTCCAGTCGCTTGCCTTGGAAACAGTGATGCGGTAAACATACTTGCCTCCTTCATGTGCATTTGTTAGAGTTTCTCTAGGGTAAATACCTGGCAGTGGAATCGCAGAATCAAGCATATGCATACCTGTGACTTTACGAGATATTGCCAAATTGCTCTTCAAAGTAGCTGTAAGAGCTCTTCCTGGTTTACATCAAAGGTTGGCAAACTTTCTGTAAAGAGTCAGATTGTAAATATTTTTTGCTTTGCAGGCAAAATGGTCTCTTGCAAATATTCATTTGTGTCATTAGTCTCTCGCAATGCCAAATGGTCTCACAAATACTCAGTTCTGCCACTGCAGATCAGAAGCAGCCATAGACAATATGTAAACAAGTGGGCGTGTCTGTGTTCCAATAAAACTTTATTTACAAAAACAGCAGCTGGTCCAGTGTGGCCTCAGGGCTGTAGCTTGTGGGCCTCTGCTCCAATGTTCGGTTATTGGCAGTTTGACCAATCCGGTGAATGAAATGGAATCTCTTTGTGGCTCTAATTTGTTCTAATCACAAATGAGGTTAATTATTTATTCACATTTTCATTGTCCATTTTTCTTCTGTGAAATGCTTACTTTTGCTCATTTTCCTGTTCAGCTGTTTGTTCTGAGGAATTTCGGTGCTTGATAACCAACCCTGTGTCCTTTAATTTGGGTTTGATGTCTTTTCATTGAAGTAGTTTTTTTTTAAAAAACAAATTGCCACAAACTAAGCAGCTTAAACAGCACAGATTCATTCCGTCTGGGTTCTGGAGGTCAGAACTGAGGTGTTGGCTGGCTGCCTTCCTTTCCGGAAGCTTCAGGAGAGAGTGCTTCCTGCTCTGTGGTCGTTGGCTGAGTCCAGCTCCTTAGGGTCACAGGTCCAAGGTTCCTGTTTTCATGCCGGCTGTCCCCTGAAGCTGTCCCCAGCTTCTGAAGGCCTCCTGTTACCTGCTCACAGCCCTCTTCCCTACCTTCCCAAGGCGAGGACCCAGTCCTGTTCCTCTCCAGCCCAGCTGAGGTTTTCCGATTCTGAGGATTCCTGTGATTAGATGGGGCCCATCTGGATAATCCAGGATCATCTCTCATCTCAAGGTCTGGAAACTTAATCACATCTGCAAAGTCCCTTTTGCCCGTGTGAGGTCACATATTCACAGGTTCCGGGATTAGGGTGCATGTCCTCAGGGGCCGCGATGCCACCCTCACGGGGAGGTTCAGGCTATGCGTCTCTGCCACAGAAGTGAGGCCCCGCGTCCCACCTGTGGTGCACAGTGGCTGTGTGGCCCAGGGCTCCTAAGCTTCCGGTCGTCTGCTGGGCTAGGCTTCTCCTCCCAGCGTCCCCTTCTCTGGAACTGTGAGTGCTTTCTGGGGGTGGGGCATCTTCCAAACTCAGTATCCTGGGGCTTCTTGAGCTTTCAGTCTCATCAATATGGGCGCAGGGTTCCTGTCTTACTCCGTGGGTCAGGACCCGTGACTATCGCTATTGAAATGATGTTCAGGTTGTCCCAGGCTTGGCCTTTCGGGAGCCCCCTCGGCTGGCCCTTGGTCCTTCCGCGTGTCCTGCCGTGCTCCCAGCATTCTCGCTTCCTGGCCCCATGGATGTTCTTGTGCTTTTCCTGCCCAGGCTGGGCTCAGCCGTCTCTCCCAGGAGCCCTGGTTTCCGGGTGGGGGAACCTCCTGAGGGGAGGGAGGCTAGTGACCGAGATCTGGGTGCTGGGTGTGCTCGTGGCTCCTCAGTTCCCGCTGGACAGAGCAAGAGAGTTGTTGTGGAGGTGTGTTTTTATGGTGTGTTTATCTATGGTGTGGGGTGTGTTATGTCTATGGTGTGTGTGTATGTAGGGTGTGTGTGTCTGTATGTGTGTGTATGTATACTGTGTGTGGTGTGTATGGCCTTGTATGATGGATGTGTGTGTATAGTGTGTGTGTGCATGGCACATGTGTGGGTGAATGGTGTGTTGTGCATGTGTGTGCATGGTGCGTGTGTGAGTGGCGTGTTGCGTGCATTGTGTGCATGGTGTCAGTGTCTGCATGGTGCATGTGTGGGTGGATGGTGTGTTGCATGTGTGAGTGGATGGTGCGTTGCGTGTGTGTGGATGATGCATGTGTGGATAGATGGTGTGGGGGGGGTGTGTGTGTGTGTGCATGGTGCATGTGTGGGTGGATGGTGCATTGCGCATGTGTGTGCATGCTGTGTGTGTGCGCATGGTGCGTGTGTGGGTGATGGTGTGTTGCACGTGTGTGTGTGCGTGAATGCATGTGTGTGTGCATGGTGTATGTGCGGGTGGATGGTGCGTTGCACGTGTGTGTGTACATGGTGTGTGGGTGGATGGTTGTGCGTGTGTGTGTGCATGGTGTGTGTGTGGGTGATGGTGTGTTGTGCATGTGTGTGTGTGTGTGTGATGCATGTGTGGGTACATGGTGTATGTGTGGGTGGATGGTGCATTGCACATCCAGCCTAAATGCTTTGGGATGAAGTGTGAGCAGGAGGGGAGGAGAAAGGAGGCACCAAGGCTGGCTTCTAGCCAGCACCCTCCAGCCTCGACACCCACACGTGAGTGTGATCTCCAGAACTGATGGGACGTCACTGTCCCACGGGAGCCAGGTGTGGCTTCCTGAGCACCAAGGCTATGTCACCCTGGCATGCTTCGGACCCTCTCTGAGCCTGCTCTGGGGCTCCCACCGCCGGCGTGGCCGCTGCAAGGGCCACAGCTTTCCATTAGGTCACGGGGATGGCAGCCCTGGGCACTGTCTGGAAAGAGGTGTGGAGGGCTGGCTCCGACTTCTGCGGTCTCTGGGAACCTCAGTCTCGGAGAGCATGAGGCTGCTGGACCCCCGGCGTGTCTGTGATGAGGCTCCTCCTCCTCCCACTCCGGCATGCAGGCACCCTCTGCCGTGCTGCAAACCCCACCAAAGAAATGCGGGGCCCAGCTGTGGTGAAATCCCCCACAAGCCCTGGCCTGCTTCAGAAAAGAATGTCTGAAGGAGGTGGGAGGGCTTGGGAGTGCCGGGGTGGGCAGAGCTTGGCCCGGGGAGCCGCCTGGCCCAGGTGCCCTGGACAGCCGAAGCCTGGTTTTGTTGTTTTGGCACCAACGTGCACAGGGAGGACCCGTGTGGACATGAGGCCAGAGCCAACAGACGCCAAGGATGGCCGAAGCCCGTGGAAGAGGGAGAGGCTCGGGACAGTCCTGGCTCACGGCGTTGGAGCCACCCTGATGGGCTCTGGCCTCGGGATCTGCGAGGCGGTGTCTGTGGTATGAAACTCCCCAGTCTGTGAACCTTGTTCCTGCAGGCTGGGAAGCTCACACAACGCATATCTAGGCGCTTGCAGGCCAGGCCAGGCCACCGCCCGGGTGTGAGGTCTTGGTGCCCCCTCACTGTCCCCGCCACCCCGGGATGCCTGAGCTGCCTGCACAGTCTCAGGGAGCCCAGCTCACGACACCCATGTAATGTGCGGCACTTGTCCAAGAACCACAGGAATGTCCCCCGTTAAAGCTTGCACAGGGACAAGCATGGCCTCGCTCCCACAGATGCCCGCAGGTGGAGAAGGGGGACACCCACCAGGGTCCCTCACCTGCTCCCGCTTGGCGCAGGCCTCAACCCCTTCCTGCCTGCCCCACCAGGCAGCTGCTCTGGTCCAGGGGCCTGGGCTTGGTCCCTTCCCTGGGGACTGGCAGGTGGGCACTCGCTTTTCCTGGCCTCTTCTGCCCTCTGCCCTCCCATGCAGCACCCCCTGGCGCCCCCAAGGGCAGTGGTCCCGTGGCTGGAGGGGGTCCCTGTTGGTCTCCCAAGCTCTGGGAATGCAGCCACCACTCTGAAAATGCGCCTTCTCTGGCCCTCACACCCTTCAAGCTCATCTCCCTCCCCAGCCCCCATGGTAGGTCCAGGTGAGCGGAGTCCCCTGTGGCCCCCACACTCCCCTCACATCACCAGGCACCATCTGTCCCAGCCTCATTTCTGCAGTTGCTGACACCTGGGCCGGCCACACTGCCTTATGGTCTCTGTGGTGTGGCCCCAGCTAGCAATCACCTTCCCATCCTCACCTGCACCAGGCGTGGTCATGTGACTACAGCCTGACCAACATAAGCAGAAGGGCTGGGCAAACCTCATGACCTCCCAAAAGGCCTGTCCCCTTCCCCTTCCCCTTCCCCTTCCTTCCCTTTCTTCCCTTTTCCTTTCTTTTCTTCTCCTTTTTTTGAATCAGGGTCTCGCTCTGTCACCCAGGCTGGGATGCAGTGGTGCAGTCATAGCTGGGACCACAGGTACACATGGCTAATTTTTTTTGTAGAGACAGGGTTTCGCCATGTTGGCCAGGCTGGTCTCAGACTCCTGGGCTCAAGTGACCCACTGGGCTCGGCCTCCCAAAGTGTTGGGATTATAGGCATGAGTCACCACGCCCGACTGAAAGCTTTTCTTTCTTTTCTTTTTTTTTGGTTTACTCTCACCCAGGTAGGAGTGCAATGGTACCATCTCAGCTCACTGCAACCTCTACCTCCCGGGCTCAAGCGATTCTCCCTTCTCAGCCTCCCGAGTAGCTGGGAGGCCCCCACCACCATGCCCGGCTAATTTTTTGTATTTTTAGTAGAGACAGGGTTTCACTATGTTGGCCAGGCTGGTCTCAAACTCCTGACCTCAAATGATCCTCCTACCTCAGCCTCCCAAAGTGCTGGGATTGCAGGTGTGAGCCACCATGCCCTGCCCTAGCTGAAAGCTTTTCAATAGTCTTTTACCTTGCCTCCTTTTTCCTTCCTGCTGCCTGGAATGCAGATGCAATGGCTGGAGCTCCTACAGCTGGTATGGAACCATCCTTGATATCTCCCTTTCAGTCACGCCCCTCATCTAATCTGTTAGGAAATTCTGTTGGGTCCATGTTCAGATACCCACAATTTGGACCACCTCTCCCCACTTCTGTCTCCACCATGATCTGGGTTATCTCACCTCTCTCCAGGATCGTAATGTTCTCCTAACTTCCGCCCTGGCCTCCCCATGTCTGTTCCCACACAGCAGCCAGAGAGTGAGACCATGTCAGCCTCTGCTCAAACCCACCCTTAACCCAGGTCCTCACAAGGACCCTGCAGGATGTACCCTGCCTCCCTCAGGCCACCAGGAGGAAACTTACCCTTGAATCTTCCACGACCATCGTGTAACTAGGGAGGGTGTTGGAACATTCAACAAGATAAAAAGCCTGCTTTCGGCCGGGCACAGAGGCTCACACCTGTAATCCCAGCACTTTGAGAGGCGAGGCGGGCAGATCATGAGGTCAGGAGATCAAGACCATCCTGGCTAACATGGTGAAATCCCATCTCTACTAAAAATACAAAAAATTAGCTGGGCGTGGTGGCACCCACCTATAGTCCCAGCTACTCAGGAGGCTGAGGCAGAATCTCTTGAACCTGGAGGCAGAGGTTGCAGTGAGCCAAGATCGTGTGACTGCACTCCAGCCTGGTACAGCCCGAGACTCCGTCTCAAAAAAAAAAAAAGCCTGCTTTCATGTACATTTTCTTCCTTTTCTAAAAATTCCAGACACAAGGGGAGAACTGCCCAAACACAGAGGTGGAGAGGTGCCCGTTCAGACACAGGGACACGGGCAGCTCCAGCAGTGACCGCTCAGGCCCCAGAGAAACTGACAATGCTGGAGGCAGATCCTGGGAGAAGCCGGGGTGGGGGGGGGGAGGGGGGGTGGGGGGGTGGGGGAGGGGGGGTGGGGGGGCGGGGGCGGACAGGCCAGTGGGCAGCACCTCCCACTTCCTCCCCAGCCCACCCAGCCCCAGGAACGCGGGAGGGCGGGGCAGGAGGGATCCCCAGGACTGGCCCTCCCAGGGCAGCAGCCAAAGAGCAGAAGGTCTCCTCAAGAAGATGCATCCCAGATGGGGCTTGTCCAGATACCAAGACGCTGGGCCTGCTCCAAGGGGCGGGGGTGTCCCACCTGCAGGGGGCTTCCTGGGCAGCTTGCTGCTCCCAACTGTGAAAGGTTCTCTCTGTCTCTCTGGTCTTCCCTTCCCTGCTGTGAGAAGCACCTGAGCCCTTCCAGGCAGCCCCAGGGGCCTGAGTGGTGAGTCACTGACATCTTGCCAGGCTGGGGGACAGGGCTGTGAGGCAGGGTAGCAGGGGATGCAGGCACCACAACTGGGAGTCCTGAGGCACCTCCGGTCTGTCTCCAGGCTCCCCATCTAGCAGCCTTGCCCCCCTCTCCCCTACCCCGCACACCCCAGGCTCCCTGCACCCCAAGGCCAGCAGGGCCGGTTATGGGCCCTGGGGAGGAATGCAGGAATGCGGCTTGCCCAGGCGAGGGGCCCTGCCCACCCGCCTAGAGGCGCTCCAGCTGCTCAGGGGCCAGGGCGATGGAGGCAGGGTAATTAAAGCTGGTGACAGCCGAGGACAGATAGAAACAAGAACACAGGTGGGGTCCCAGGCCCCTCAGCTCGCTCCCCCGGTGGAGGGCTGGAGCAGCCCCCGGAGAAGGCCGCCTTCATGGGGGCAGGAAGCAGAGGCTGCGGGGTTGGTGGGCGCCGGTGGACAGCGAGGTTTAGGAGAGGCTGGCTCTTGCTGCACAGGGCAGGCAGAGTCACTGTGTGCCAGGCCTGGCCGGGCCCTGCCCGTTCCCACCGGACACCCAGACTCGTGTCTCATGCAGGCCTTATCCCGTGGTCAGGAACTGGCAGGAGAGACCCCAGGTGCTATAGGGTCTGCTGCTCTGAATGAAGGCGGGAGGCGGGAGGACAGCACTCCAGGCCCCGCAAAGCTCCAAGCCTCAGCTTCCTTTTCTCTCCCGAGCCCAGGCTGACGTCCCCTCCCCACCTTCCGAAGCCACGGGACTGGACAAGTGCCTTCACCTGAGCCTCGGTTTCCTCATCTGAAATACAGCGTTAACCACTCCCCCCACCATGGCTGTGGCAAGAAATTAAGTGAAACTCACAGAGGGCCTGGCATGTGGTAGGCGCTTAATCAATGCAGAACCCCTCCCCAGCCTAGCACATAGTAGGTGCTTAATCAATGTAGGATCCCTCCCCCAGTCTGGCATGTGGTAGGCGCTTAATCAACACAGAAGCCCTCCCCAGCCCAGCATACAGTAGGTGCTTAATCACTCCAGAACTCCTCTCCCAGCACTCTACACGGTAGGCACTTAATCAATGCAGAATCTCTCCCCCAGCCTGGCACTCAGTAGGCGCTTAATCAACACAATCCCCTCCCCCAGCCTGACACACCGTAGGCACTTAATTAAGGAAGAATCCCTCCCCCAGCGCTGCCTACCCTTCCCTGAGAAGCAGCCATGATGGGCTCCACCGCCTCCTCTCCACATTCATCGGACGCTCGCTCGTGACAGACAGGCCTTCCCCTGCTGAGACCCTGAGAGCAGAGGCTCCTCACCCCATCCCTGCCATGCTGGGTGTTGTGAGGGTGAAGCAGGCCCTCTGGGCAGCAGGCATGTTGGGGACTGGCTTTCTGTGGTTGCTGCCAGCATTCGGAGCGTTGTTACCGCTGCCTGGTCACATGCAGACACCTGACAGAGCAATGCAAGGTGTGGGGGAAGTTCTCAGATAAAATCGGAGATTTCATAGAGTTCCCGGCTGGTGGGGTGCCAAGCTCCAAACCCAGGCCACACATGGCACCACAGGGACCGTCAGTGGCTGGGGCTGATGACCAGGGCAGGGAGATCCCAGGCCCTCCAGCTCTCTCCCAGCCTCCTGGTGTGGAGGGGAGGGGGCTCCCGCTCAGCCCCAGAGAGATGGAAGTCCACACACTGCATCTGAGCTGGTGGTAGGCAGGGTCCCCACCTCGGTGAGCAGCCTGGGGTGGGTCGGGGTCAGGCTGAGGTCCCAGTGACAAAGGGCAGCTGTGGCCAAAGTCTGGGGAGGTTGGTGCAGACAGCCTCCACTTTCACTGTGGCCTCCTTCCTCTGAGGCCAGGCCGGGATGCTTCTGCCCCACAGCTCCAGCCTTCTGCTCACGCAGAGCCCCGAAGGCCTGTCTGTCCTGATGAGGGCAGGAGGAGGTGGGGTGGCCTCTGGCCAGGTACCGGCAAGTAGAGGCTTCAGAAGTGCGCAGTGGCCCTGCCATAGCCTTTGCTTCTCAGCCCCCCACACTCTGCCAGGCTTCCTCCCCTTCCCAAGCCCACACAGACAAGTATCCTGCTCTCAGCATCTCTGGGGGCGGGGCGGGGGGGTGGTGTGGATGGGGGCCAGGAGCAGCAGCAGAGGCCTGGGGGGAGATGAGAAGACCCCAGCTCCCAGGCCCAGCTCCTGGGGAAGAACAGAGCCCTGGAAAGCTGCCCCAACCCTTCCTGGGGGCCCTAGCCCTCAACAGGGGGTCTTGAAAGGGCCCTCGTGTGGCGAGCGTCCCCTGAAGGCTGAGCCACAGGGTCACCTTGATTTCTCAGCGGATGGAGGCTGAGCTGGTTGGGATGCCAGGCTGTGTGTGGGAGGGGCACCGCGGCAGGCTATTCCCAAGAGGTATCCAGGCCTGGCTTTCCATGAGGAAGAACCAGGCCCCTCTGCCATCTGCAGAGCCTGCCACACAATCTGGGGAGCCCGCCGCAGGACAAGAATTCCCGGCCCCTTATTCAGAAGGCAGGAAAAGGCTCCGTGAATGTGCCGGCAGGGGAGACCTTACTCTCCTTTCGTGGCCAAGTTAGCCAGGGTGTTTATTTGCTATTTAGTGTCCTTCTAAAGTAAAGAAAAATGTTAAATGTTAAAGTATTGGCTGGGCGTGGTGCCTCATGCCTGTAATCCCAGCACTTTGGGAAACCGAGGCAGGTGGATCATGAGGTCAGAAGATGGAGACCATCCTGGCCAATGTGGTGAAACCCTGTCTCTATTAAAAATACAAAAATTAGCCTGGTGTGGTGTCGCACACCTGTAATCCCAGCTACTCCGGTGGCTGAGGCAGGAGAATCGATTGAACCCAGGAGGTGCAGGTTGTGGTGAGCTGAGATCACACCACTGCACTCCAGCCTGGGTTACAGAGTGAGACTCTGTCTCATAAATAAATAAATAAATAAAATGCAAATAAAAGCAAAATTGCTGAGATCACACAGTTTGTATTTTACAGCTGGTACATGCACACACATTCCATTATTCCAAATAGCACAACTCTACACAAAACTAACTCAACTGTTTTCTTGTCTTTTTTTTTTTTGAGATGGGGTCTGGCTCTGTTACCCAGGCTGGAATACAGTGGCGCTATCACGATTCACTGCAGCCTCGACCACCTGGTCTCGAGTGATCCTCCCACCTCAGTCCTATAGTCCCTGAGTAGCTGGGACTACAGGCGAGAGCCACCATACCTGGCTAGGTGTATGCGCATGTGTGTGTGTGTGTGTGTGTGTGCATGTGTGTGTATACAGATGGGGTCTCCCTATATTTTCCAGGCTGGTCTTGAAGCAATCCTCCCACCTCAGCCTCCCAAAGTGCTGGAATTACAGGCATGAGCCACCCAGGCCACTAGTGGCCTTTCTGTGACTGGAGTGATTTCTGGTTTTCACGGAACACAGCCCCACCCCTCTCCTGGGCACGCCACCCTTGTCCTCAACTCTTGTCTCACTGAACCCCCCACGAGTCGAGGAGCCACTGGATCTAGTGCTCTTGGAGCACCGTGGGCTCTGCAAATGTGGCCTCGAGGAATGGCAGCCGCCACATCTGTTTATTTCATGGGCAGACTCCACCATCCCATCAAACCTCACAAATTCGGCCTGGGCGAAGTGGCTGAAGCCTGTAATTCCAGCACTTTGGGAGGCTGAGGTGGGAGAATCACTTGAAGCCAGGAGTCCGAGACCAGCCTGGCCAATATGGTGAAACCCCGTCTCTACTGAAAATACAAAAATTGGCCAGGCATGGTGGCACCCACCTGTATTCCCAGCTACTTGGGAGGATGGGGCAGGAAGATCACTTAAACCCAGGAGGCGGAGGCTGCAGTGAGCCAAGATGGCACCAATGCACTCCACCCTGGGCAACAGAGCGAGACTCTGCCTCAAAAAAAAAAAAAAAAAAAAGGTTCAGAGCTAAAATGATTAAAAATTTCAGGACAGCCTTCACCACAGGCCCCTCCAATACCAGGCCCTGGGCAACTGCACTCCCCACTACCCATGCAGCCAACCAGTTACTCGGTAAAGCGTTTTCTAGACGTGTCAGCTATGGCTCAAGGCTTGGGAGAGGGGCCAGAAGACCTGGGGGATGGCAGCAAGAGGCACCTGCCCAGCCTTGGGAAGTTCCCTTAGGGCTGGTCTGGGGCTTCCTGCTGTGCGCAGAGACCACGTAGCTGTGGGCGGCCTCCTGCCAGTGTCTCAGCAGAACCCTGTGCCCAGGAGTGGGGTCTCCAAGGAGGCAGCGTGCCCCACAACAGCCCCCCAGGAGACCGAGTTAGCATCTCCCTTGTCAAGGGAGCACTGTGGTCAGGGCCGGGACTCCCTCTTCTCGGAGATGCCAGCACAGCCCTGGCTTGCAAGGACTTGATGTGTGTGTTTGCCTGACCGGGAGTCAAGCAACTGGTGTGTCCTGGACACCTACACACCAGGCAGAGGCTTCCGCACAGGGGGCTCTGGCCCCGGTGGGGCTAGGGCTGGGCTGGGGCTGGGGCTGGGGCTGGGGCTGGGGCTGGGCCTGGGGTTGGGGCCCGGGCCTGGGGCTGAGAGCTGGGCCTGGGGCTGGGGCTGGGCCTGGGCCTGGGCCTGGGCCTGGGCCTGGGCCTGGGGCTGGGCTGGCATCCCACCTGTTTGGTAGCCTAGGCCGGCACTCAAGTGCGTGACAAACTAGTGCAGAGCTGTCAGGGGAGGTACAGGAAGACCCCCTGGCCCCAGTTTCCCAGAATTCTGTTTGAGGGAGATGGGGTCGATCCTGGCAGAGGTGGGGGGCGTGGGAAGCTGAACTGTTCTGAACACTTCCATACCTTGTTATAAGATCAGAACCTCCAGCCTGGCGACAGAGCGAGATTCTGTCTCAAAAAAAAAAAAAAAAAAAAGATCAGAACCTGTTGTCTGAAGATGAAGGACATTCACTATTTCAAGAGGTGGCCAGGGTGGCTGCTGAGGCCCCCAACCTACCTCCTTCGGAGGGCACAGGCTGAGCTGAGTGGGTCCCCGTGCCACCCTCGCCTGCACCAGTGATCTGAGGACTCTGCCACCATCAGGAGAGAACTCTAAGTCCCAGAAACTAAAGTCGACCTAAGAGGTGGAAAACACGACGAGGAGGAAGAGATGGGAGTCCCTCCTTCCCCATCCCCTCATCCCCACGCCCCTGCCCACAGCCCCTTCATCCTCAGCACCCAAAGGGAGATGGGAGTTGCCTCCTTCCCCATCCCTGCACCCCCGCACCCCGGCCCACAGCCCCTTCATCCTCAGCACCCGAAGGCTGCCGGTGAGAGGGAGGAGGGAGCCAGGTGCAGCCCTCTCAAGAAAGCCAGACTGCCCCAGGCAGGCCCTTCATGTCTCTGACTTCTTATCTTCATCTCACAGAGCACCTGGGCTCAGCACAGTCCCCCCTAGGAGGCTGAGGTGGGGACTCCTGGGGAGACGTCCTCACCTGCAGCAGGGTTGGGGGGCCGCAGCCAGGCTGTGAACAAAGACCAGGTAAGGAGATAAATCAGCTGCCCGATCACATTTCCTGCCCTGAAAGCTCCTGTAAAACACGAGAGAAAATTGACCTGTCAGGGGGATAGATGGGCCCAGATAGTGGCCGCCTGCCCCGGGCCAGCTTCCCTCCACCCATCCCACCTGCGCACAGCACCCCTGTTCAGCCCGGGGCTGGGCTCCTGCAGGCCTGCGCAGCCCCAGAGGGAAGCCAGGCCCCAGAAGGGGTGGCCCCCATCCAGGACTCCTTCGGGGGCTCTACTCCCAGCCCCCACCCTTCGCATGCCCCTGACGGACAAGGCCCAGCTGCTCAAGCCCGTCAGGCTATAAAATGGATGGAGACCAGGGCGGCGTCAGCAGACAGCTAGAGTACCTTTTAAAAAATGTAATCTCTTTTTATTTCCCTCCTGCCCTCCCTCCTCCCTCCACACCATAATCTCCCGCCACCCTCCCCTCTTCCTGCACAGCCATGACCTTGGTGCACAGACCTTGGTGTGGAGGGGGCCGGGCATTCAAGGATGCCCTCCTCACCTTGAGAAGCCTGGGCTCAGCCACGCCAGCCTGTGGGGTCGTGCAGGGGGCACACAGAGCCGATGTGGACAGGCTGCACCCCTCCAAGGTAAGCCCAGCACCTGCAACTCCACCAGCGCCAGGTGGCCTGGAAACACCCGACGGGGCCCCTGGCTGGGGAACAGGATGGGAGGCCTCTGCGGCTGGCTCCTCTGATGGCGGAGGCACCTCTGGCCTCCCGGAGCCGCGCAGAGCCAGGTCGGCCTCTGGCTCAAATATTCCTCACCGAAATCCCACTGGGTAGCCTCTGCTCTCTCTCAACCCATCTTATGGCTGAGGCCAGGGAGGCCAGCAGGCTCGGGAGGCTGCCCGGCGAGGTTCCGGTGTCCAGCTCTGCCTGGTCCACCCACCCAGGCCCTGCCAGCCCCAGAGCACTGCGTTACAGCCATGGCCCGCAGGGGCCACGCCATGATGGCCGCTCCTCGAGCAGGGGCTCCCAGCCAGAGGCTTCAGGCTGCCTTGGGGAAGCCCCTTCTCCAGTGCCCCTTTGGTCGCGCAGGGAGCCCCCATGTGTCCCTCCCCCAGGGTCTCCGCTGGACAAGAGGCTGCAGCAGCTGACCGGGCAAAATGCAGCTTCTTCCACCTCCTCGGGCTCAGCTGGGAGGGAGGCGCTGAGAGGAGGGGGAGGACTCTGAGCTCACTGAGGCCTCTCCACTCACTCAGGCCTTCCCACCGCCCCACGCTGCCTCTGGGTCCTGCGGGCAGCCCATCTGGCCCCAGGGGACAGCCGAGTCCACCCACTGGCACACGCCAGAGTCTGACCCGTACCCAGGCCTGACCAGCCAGCCCTTCCCTCCATCCCCTCCTGAACAATGGCTCTTTCAGCACATGGCCAAGAGGCCACTTGCCAGCAGGAGCAGGCAGATGACGGACAGGCTGAGGGAGTGGGAAGGAGGCTGGCGCTCCAGCCCAGGGGTGGTGGGCAGCCAGGGAGGACAGCCATGCTCCGTCCTAAGGGCTGGGGGCTGAGAGGGGGTCCCTGAGGCTCGGGAGGGTGGGGAGGACCCGGGGCCTGGGGTGGTAACAAGGCACAGGCTGGGGTGCGTTGGCAGAGCAGGGCAAGGCTGTGGGGATGGACCCACCCACGCTCTCCCCAGCACCCGGCAGCTCCCCCAGCTGAGGCCTCTGGGGACCCAGAACTGCCCAGGTCTCTCCGCTTCCCAGCCTCAGCCTCCCCTCACCCTGCCCTGCCCAGCCCCAGGTGTTACTCCCTCTCCTGGGACCTCCCAGACCATCCTCTGGGCCCAGCACGTGGCACCAACTCTCCTGCCCTGGGATCCTCCAAGGTGTTGCATGGATGAGGGCTGTTCTAAGCAGCCTTGCCATCCACCTGGGAGCACACGCTGGGGTCCACAGCTCCCCTGAGGGGCTGGTGTGGGGGCGAGAGTTGAGGGTGTATCCTTGTCTCTTACATGCACACGTGTGTACACATGCACACACACAATGCATGCACATACACACACGCATGCACACATGCACACATACGCACATACACATGCACACATGCACACACATGTATACAATGCACACATACACGTGCGCACGTGCATGCAGCACACATACGCATGCACACACGCACACATAAACATGCACACATACACACACATGCACACATGTACACACATACACATGCACACATACGCATGCACACACATGCTCACACACATGCACACACAAATACACGTGTACACACATATACACACGTGCGCACATCATGCACGTGGTCTTTCACCACCTAACCCTGTCAGTCTGCTGCCCCAGACCCTCACACTGGGTCTGGGGGTGTGCTGGCTGCCAGGGAGGCAAGGACCATCTTGCGGCTGCGTGGGCTCTGCCAGTCTGGGGCGCTCTGCAAGAATGGAGGCTGCAGGGGCTGGAGGACCTGAAGTGGCCATGCAGAGCCGTCAGCCCTGCAGGAGCTGGCCAGAAGGGGTCCCTCTGCCTCGGCTGCCTTCTCCCTCCTCCCTCACTGCTGCTCCTAAAGCCGCTGGCAGGGCCAGTGCCCTAGGGACCCTGTAGGGGAGTGCTGCAGAACTGGCCTGCACACTCTGCCCGGGGCGGCCCACTCCCTGGGCCCTGGGCCCTGTCCCGTGCAGGTCCTCTGGCTGCGTGGGTGTGACATCCAGAAGGCAGAATGGGGCAGATTTGTTTTCTTCTGTTTTGCGGTTTAAGCGTCACTGTGCCAGCCCTGGCTCCCTGGCCCTGAGCCCTGGAGGGGCCCTGGCTCTTGCCTCAGGGTGCCCCCAGCCCCACTGCTCAGCCCAATTCTGCATCGTTTGTCCATCACTGTGGGTTTATATTCCCTGGCCGCCACTGACCCTGGCCATGTGGCCCTCAGCGTTCTGCCCGGGGATCTGTCTGAAGGTCTCCTCCACTCTGCTTGAACTCCATGATATTAACTGCTCAGGCCGGTGCGGCCCAGGTGCGGACTTACGTAGGGCAGGCCTGAGCTCCCCAGGGCCTGGCTGACGGGGAAAAGCAGGTTACAGCCACCGCCTCAGGGCTGGGCACGTTTATGGAATCGGCCTGGAGCTGGGCATGGACTCTGGGATCTCACAGCCTTCCCAGCATGGGCAGGGTGATCCGTGCTTGAACAAGTGAGTCATGCCCAGTGGCACTTCGAAGCCCTGAGTTCTGGAGACTCACTCCGTGCCTGCAAGGGGTGGTATGAAGAATACCCATCAGGCCTGGCGTGGCGGCTCACGCCTGTAATCCCAACACTTCGGGAGGCCAAGGCAGGTGGATCATCTGAGGTCAGGAGTTCGAGACCCGCCTGGCCAACATGGTGAAACCCCATCTCTACTAAAAATAGAAAAATTAGCCGGGTGTGTGGTGGGTGCCTGTAATCCCAGTTACTCGGGAGGCTGAGGCAGGAGAATGGCTTGAACCTGGGAGGAAGAGGTTGCAGTGAGCCGAGATCGTGCCATTGCAATCCAGCCTGTGCAACAGAGAGAGACTCCATCTCAAAAAGAAGAAAGAAAAAGGATAGGCCTCACACACACCCGAGCAGTCCCCCATTCTGATGTGTTTTCATACAACTTTATTTTTCCCTATCTCCAAAAATTAAATTTTCTAACTTTAATGGAACAAAGAAAGAACTCAGGAAGCCAGCAAGGTTAGTGTGAACTGGCATAGTTGGGGCTGCTCATCTGGGGGTGTGGATTAGCGTAGGGAACCATCTGGTGATAAACATGTCATGGGGACTTAGGGGCTTGGGAATGACCAAGTGCCTGACTGTCCCCGGCTGGGCCCTGGTCTTCCACACCCAGGAGAGCCCACGGCTCCTCTTCCTCTCACCTCCCAGGACTGAATCGCCAGAGCCTGCCCCCTGGACGCGCCCTCGTGGGGGCTCCCTGCCTGCCTGCCCTGATCCCCATTCCCCCACTGGAGCCGGACAGGGCTGCTCTCAGCTCTGTCTTCCCAAACACGCCTCTCTCTCCCACAAAATAATTTAATGCAATTTAATGGCTTGAAGTTGATGTAAAAATTACAGGCGTGTGCGGGTGGGGTGGGGTGGGGGCCTCGTAAGAAATCCTTTTGAAAATATAATTGAGTTAATGGAGCCATAACTATGTCTCATTTTGGGGTAATTGGCCTGCTTTTTGTCACCCTGTCCATTTACATACTCCTGTTTTCTTTTTGCTATTGATTTTTTCTTTATAAAGTGGGCCACTTTACTGCAATTTTTAAAGCCCCAGTGATGAATAAAACCTCATCTTCCCACTCATTAAGACACGGGAATTAGCCGGGCTCAGGGCCCAGCCAGTCAATTTGTTTAACAATCCCAGGCTGGCGGTGTTTTGGTTGAGACAGGGGCTGCCTGCCGCAAGAGGGGCTAGAGAGGCTGCCAGAAGCTGGCCCTGGGCAAGGGCTCCACCCCAGGGGAGGAGTCCGTGGCCTCCGCCTGCCGCGGACCTTGACTCTGGGACGCCCCTCCCGCTCCCCATCTCCCTCCCTTGCTAAAGGCTTCAGCAGCCTTGGACCCCCGAGTCGGCCTTACTGCGGCCACGACCACAGCCCCGCGGCCACGACCGCAGCCCCACCCACCTGCCTTTCACTGCAGATCAAGGTCGCACTTCCTTTAGAAAATATTTTTTTAATTATAAAATCCATGCACACACAAAGAAAATGAAGCCAATGGCACAATGGGATTTAAAGCAAAAAGTAGCAACCCCTCCCACCCCAGGCTCCAGAAAGACATCTGTGAACTGCCTGCTCCGGGTTCCCACGCCCAGGCTCTTTGCGCATGCGGAGAGGTGGAAGGTACACGCATCAAATCCACACACAAATCCAGTCCTGCCATACCTGCCACACGCAACTTGGCGTCTGGCTTAATTTCATTACTAGCCCATGAATATCTTCTATCGTAGGACAGAGACCCACATGCCATTTTTCATGACTTTGTAGCATTTCT
The DNA here is from genome assembly GCA_963573385.1 of Cacajao melanocephalus. Lineage (NCBI taxonomy): Eukaryota > Metazoa > Chordata > Mammalia > Primates > Pitheciidae > Cacajao > Cacajao melanocephalus. The sequence continues at coordinate 93,944 of CAUYLG010015330.1, forward strand.
CTGCCTGTCCACACCCTGGTGCATTTAGAGGACCAGCTACCTGAGGGTGCTAGGGGATTACAGGGTTTCCCAGAACCTGGGACTTTCAGTACTAATACCGGGATCGCCCTGGACACATTGGGATGGTTGGTCAGCTGATACATATTTGGCCAGTTGTACTTTTGGACATTCAGTTTGCTTCTGACTTTTCAACATAACAAAACACTACCGCAAAGGACGTCTCTGTTCATGTAGCTTGTGCCCTGGAAGATAAAATTCCTAGAAGACAAATTGCCAGGTGAAAGCTATGCAGATTTCAAATCGTGACTGATATTGCCAAATGGCCTCGCAAATGTGTGCCAGTGTACACATCCCTCCCTGGCCGGGGATGAGAGCCTGTTTCCCTGCCTCTGTGGCAAAGCTAGATACTGTCGGTCATTCTGACCCTTGCCATCTGATAGGGGACAAATAGAATCTTGGATTTTAATTTTAATTAGCTTTATTGAGATATACTTTATTTATTTATTTATTTTTATTTATTTATTTGAGACAGAGTCTCACTCTGTCGCCCAGGCTGGAGTGCAATGGTGTGATCTCGGCTCGCTGCAACCTCTGCCTCCCAGGTTCAAGCGATTCTCATGCCTCAGCCTCCCGAATAGCTGGGATTACAAGTGCCCACCACCACGCCCAGCTAATTTTTTGTATTTTTAGTAGAGACGGGGTTTTGCTATGTTGGCCAGCCTGGTCTCCAGCTCCTGACCTCAGGTGACCCACCCACCACAGCTTCCCAAGTGCTGGGATGACAGGCATGAGCCACCGCATCCAGCCAAGATGACACTTTAGATACAAGAAAATTCACCCATTTTAAGTTTAATGTTGGATGAGTTTTGACAAATATTGACAGTTATGGAACCACCACCACAATCAATACACAGAACACTAGCTACTCGGGGGGCTGAGAGGGGAGGATCACTTGAGTCCAGGAGTTTCACTCCAGCCTGGGTGACACAGCGAGATCTAGTCACCTAAAACACACACACACACACACACACACACACACACACAGAACCTACCCAGCATCTCAGAAACCTAGAAAGTTCCTCCAGGCTCCTTTCAATCTCAAACCCAATTTCAGCCCCAGGCAACCATGGGTCTACTTTTGGTCACTATGGGTTAGTTCTGCCCTTTCTAGAATGTCATAGAAATGGAGTCAGCAGCACACACTGGCTTCACTGGCTCAGCATGGCGATTTGAGATTCATCCGTGCTGTTCCATGCACCACAGTTTTACCCCCCAATTGCCGAGCAGCGCCCCAGTCTGGGTGCCCCGCCTGTGCACCCCTCACCTGCTGGTGGGCATCTGGGCTGTTTCTTCCAGTTCATAACATAGAGCTGTTATGAACACTTGTATATAAGGCTTCGTGTGAATTATGTTTTCACTTCTGAGTAAACACTAGGAGTGGATGGCTGGGTTACATGGTAGGTGTGTGTTTAATTTTTTCTCTCATTGCCAAACTGCTTTCCAAAGTGGTTGCACCATTTTATATTCCGACCACAGTATGAGAGTTCCAGTTCCTCCTCATCCTCACTAACACCTGATATTGTCTGCCCTGCTGATGTTAGTTACACAGGCAGGGGTGTGGTGGTATCTCGTATCTCATTGTGATTTTAATTTACATTTCTCCGATCAGTGTGTTGTGTTTTGACATTTGTTAAGAATGATGCTTTTTGGCCGGGTTTGGTGGCTCACACCTGTAATCCCAGCACTTTGGGAAGCCAAGGCAGGCCGATCACCTGAGGTCAGGAGTTTGAGACCCCAACATGGTGAAACCCCATCTCTATCAAAAACACAAAAAAATTAGCTGGGCACGGTGACGTGTGCCTGTAATCCCAGCTAATTGGAGGCTGAGGCAGGAGAATTACTTGAACCCGGGAGGCAGAGGTTGCAGCGAGCTGAGATCACTTGAAACCGGGAGGCAGAGGTTGTAGTGAGCTGGGATGGAGACACTGCACTTCAGCCTGGGCGATAGGGTGAGACTCCGTCTCCTTAAAAAAATAAAAAATAAAATAAAAAAAGATGACGTCTTTATCACACAGAAATGTCAAACATTTTGTGCAATAAATTTCTTCCTGGCTGTGGCTTTTGGGCTTTGTCACAGTTTCCTTTAATACCCCAGTGACAATGGCTTAAGTCCCCCATTTACTTTTAGGAGTTACCAGTGTGATGGAGCCCGTATCCAGGCTCACACGCCCCCTGCCCCCTCCCAGGCCCCCAGCTTTCTCCACTCTGGCCACATGGTTTGTCTTCAGGGATTTGTGGAAAGCTGTATAGACAGACACCTCTGTCCACCTGGGGCACTGAAGCCATGCCAGGACCTGTCCTGCAGCTACTGCGTCAGCAGCCCTCCAGGAGTCTGGGCGGAAGACCACGCTCATGCTGCACCCGAAGCCGCTTTGTGTGTTTGTCACTCACAGCGCTCCCGTCCGGTCAAAAGCTCCGGAACCCAGGCCGTGTGCCCACATGCAGGAAGCTGGGGCTCAAAGGGAGACAGCTGGCTGTGGGCAGAGGCCAAGGCCACCCGGGAGGGAGATGGAGCCAGGTCTCACCCTGGCCGGTGAGGCCCAGCTACCTGTTCCACCCAGGCTCAGGGGACCCCATTCATGCTCCTTCTCCCTGGGCACAGGCTGCATTTGCATTTCCCAATACCCTCTGCGGCCATGGTGACCCGGTGCCTTCGTTATGGGCAAGGATTGCAAACCAGTGTGGTGGGAAAGGGGACCGACCACAGGAGCCGTGTTGGAGGCTGCTTGAGCCGCGGCCAGCCTGGACCCCCAAGGACAGACAAAGGTGAGGGGAAGGCACCAGCAAAGCCGGGACACTGTGGGCCTCTTGGAAATGACGTGATATTTGAGGGTTCCAATGTGGGCCTCTTGGAAATGATGTGATATTTGAGGGTTCCAAACGGCATCCAAGTAATCAATGTGGGGCCAGCTCAGACCTGTGCTGAGGGGGTGGGCGCCAGTCGGCAATGCCCCGCAGCCCTTGCAGAACTGTCCCCGAAGCCTGGCTCCCTCCCGGTGCCCACCCGCCTTCTAGAGGCCGCAGTCCCGCCTCCCTTCTGCCCATCGCTCTCACCACAACCCTCCCCGCCCCGGTGTCTCACTCACGCTTCAATCTGGACTTCCTAGTGGGGCGCACCTTAGAGGGTCTCGCGTAGGAAGCCCCATGGTGGGTCGGCCCCAGTTCCACGCCGGCCTGGAAACTAGCCCGCACCTGCGCTTCTCAGGGGCGCCGGCTGTGGGCAGGCGGACCACACGTGGAGAATGGGCTCCCAGGTGGACGCCTGCCGCCTGTGGCCCCGCTCAACCCTCCCTCACCAGCACTGAGTCCCCCGGATTCAACCGCCCCCTACGCGGAAACGAAAGACGCACTTGAGGTCTCTGATGGGAGTAGGTCAGGGGCTCTGCACCGGCTGCTGCCACCGGCCCCTCCTCCTCATCCTGGCGCCTCCTCCTCATCCTCAGCCCGAGGAGGGGAGACCACGAGTCCAGTCCTGACCCAGACCCCGACCTTGACCCTGACCCTGACCTCCACCCTCACCCTTAACCCCATCCCCACCGGGTGCACCAGAGACCACAGCGCCCTCTGCTGGCACCAGAGTCCCAGTGCTGAGAAGGCTGATTGGCCCAGCACTGTCAAACCTAGTCACGTGATCAGCAGAGGGCCTCCTCTGATTGGTCATCCTGAGCCATGCACCCACCCCCCAGGTGGGAGGGGGCACTGTGAGTGGCAGCCCGCGAGGCCTTGCTTTTCGGCGGGAGCCGGCTGCTTTCAGCCCCTGTGCACCAGGTGCAAGGCCCAACTACCGCTGCCGGGATTCTGGGTGGCGCTGGCGCCCGGGCCCTGGGGGAGCCCTGGACAGAGACCTCGGTGGTTGAGCTGGGCCCAGAACATCTGGCCTTGGCTGGCCCCTCTCACTCGGGGATCACGGGGTCGGGCTTTCCCACTTACAGGATGCAGTGGACGCACAGCAGCTGTTGTGCTTGGGGGCCCTTCCTTGAGGGTAGAGACAGGGACGTGCAGAGAGCGTCTTGGGGGTCGTCCATCCTCAAAATCCCACATGGGTCCCCCAGGTCACCCCCTCCCCACCTGGCCTGGGAAATCTCCCAGCAGCTGTTTTCTGGAACAACTGTCGACCGAGGTCAGCTGGAGGTCAGAAGGAGGGTCGGTGGGGGTGAGGATGGGGAGGTCCCAGGAGGGGTGGGGGTGGCCCGGCCAGCCGGGAGCCACAAAGGGCAGAGAGAGTGCAGCGCCACGGCCAGCCGCCAACGGGGCCGCTAGCAATGTGGTTTCAATCTAATTGTCCCAAAATATTGTTACAACACAAACCACGTGCCATCCACTCACCTGCAACTAATCAGCGGCAAAGCTACCGAATAAATCGGTTCCACACCCTGGGACGGGGCAGCCCAGCGCGTGAACCCGGGTACCCGGGCTGGGACCGAGGCCAGGTGGCTTGTGCCGGGGAGTTTCCTGTTGGGGCAGGAATTGTCAGGACAAGTGCGGGTACCACAGGGGGCTCCTCCTCTCTTTGTGATGCCTCACTTCACGCTGGCAGCACAGCCAGAAGGAACAGCCCCTCAGGTCACAGCTGGCCCAGGCCTGAGAGGGTCAGCCAGGGAGTGGGGGGCTGCACTGGGGGTCTGTCCAGGGTCTGACAGCCCAGGGAGTCCCCAGGGTCCTCTGTCCACCTTGACCATTCCATCCTGAGATGGTGACCCTGAGGTCACCATCTCCACCCGTGCAGGGAACATTTGTGTGTCCACCCACAGAAACTGCAAGACAGCCTTCAAGGCCACCAAGGCCGTTAGTGACGATGATTGGAGTGATTCCTCCAGTATTCAGAAGAGCTAAGGAGGAAACGGAAGCTCACTGAGGACCCTGGCCCTGGCCCCGGGGCCTGGGCCTCCTGCACTCGGGTCCCTGCCCAGCAGCCTGTACCCCAGAACCTAGCTGGGTTGGACACAGGCCCTCCTCAGGGAGCCAGCAGCCAGGCCCAGGCCTCTAGGGGCAGGGACAGCAGATATTCCCCCAGTGAGTGCAGGGGCCGCAGGCAGCCCTGACTTCTCCCAGATCCTGGGGGCCCCCATGGCAGCCTCTGAGCTTGGCCTTGGGGGTAAATGGGGTGCCCACGGGCAGGAAAGATGGCATAACAATGGCTCCACCTGCATGGGCTTCACACATGGTCACAAATGCATTCCTTGTGAGTTTGGGGATTGCCTGGCATCTCCCAGCATCTCAGGTCCTCCAGAAGGAAGGGGCCTTGCCAGCAAGGTTGCAAGGGTGTGCCTGGGGCCTGCCACCTCAGCACAGTCGGAACGGTGTCGGTGGCCACCGCTGTGGAGGGGAAGCCAGTCTCAGACTTTGGAGGGTGCCTGGCCAGAGTACAGGCCCCTGCCCACCCTTCCCTACCTGGTGCCCGGGCCACCTGCTCAGTGAGTCTCTCTGAAGTCCCAGCACCCACTGGCCACTCCTCTGTGGTGACTCGACTTCCCGCATCTGTCCCTGTTCCTGCAGCAGTGGTGCTGAGAGTGATCTGTGAGTGCCTTGGGGCTGCTGTGACAAGTGGCCACCAACGCAGTAGATTCAAGCAGCAGACCTTTATTGCCTCACAGTGCCACAGGCAGAAGCCCACAGTCCCAATGGCACAGAGCTGGGTCCTTCTAGAGCCTCTGCGGGACATCTGCTCCTGCCTCTCCCAGCTCCTGGGGGCGGCTGGTAGTTCTTGGTGGTCGCTGGCTTGCAGCGACATCGCTCTGATCTCTGCTGTCCTGGAGAGGACTTCCTCCCCGATGTCCCTCCCCTCTCTCCTGAGGACACTTGTCATTGGATTTAGGGCACGCTAATCCAGGACGATCTCAACTCGAGAGCCTTCAATGAGGATGGGAGAAGTGAGGCGGCCTGCCCCGAGGCGGCACAGCTGGGAAACAGCTGGAGAGTAAACCTGAAAGGTCACAATGGGTGCCTCACGACAGCAGTCAGATGCCTCATGGTGTGGCCACGGACCTGTGCTCCGACCAGGAGCCGCCTTGGTCTGAGACCATGGCTTCCCCTTTACAGCGGCCAGCCATGCTGCCCACCCAACTGTGCTGAGGCACCAGGCACACCCCTGCAACCTCGGCTAATGAGGCCCCTTCCTTCTGGGGGACCCTGAGATGCTGGGAGATGCTGGACCATCCCCAAACAACTGCTATCACCTGAGGCTGAGCATCGCAATGCCTGGCTGTTACCGAGTGCCACGTGAGCCTGTGTGTCTCGTGACACGTGTGCAGATGTCATTCCTGGCACAGATACTGAAGGGTGATGCCTGCACGCGGCAGCCAGGGTTGTAGGGCCAGTGGCAACAGGAGCAGGTTCTGGCTCAGGCTCACACTCTGGGGCCCCCAAAACCCAATCCACAACCAGGCGAGGCTTCAGCCTCAGCCACAGGGGAGGCCATGCCTGCCAGCACATGCCCAAGCCCAGGGTCCACCTCCAAGAGGTCCCTGGTGGTCGAAAGAAGTGGAAGATGCAGGCCAGAGGAAGGAGGCCGCCTGTCCAACCTCAGCCAGCTCTGTCCAGCAGCCCGAGAGCAGGCAGAGGAAGGCGCAGGAAGGCACCGCAGCTGACCCCAGCCTTCCATGCCCTGATGGTTTCACCTTCTCCAACCAGCCTTTGAATAAGAAGCAAAGTGGGCCAGGAGCCATGGCTCACGCCCCTAATCCCAGCACTTCGGGAGGCTGAGGCGGCCAGATTGCTTGATTCCAGTTTGAGACCAGCCTGGGCAATACAGCAAGACTCCCGTCTCTACTAAAAATACAAAAATTAGCTGGGTGTGGTGATGCATGCCTGTGGTCCCAGCTACCTGGGAGGATGAGATGGGAGGATCACTTGAGCCTGGCAGTTCAAGGTTGCAATGAGCCATGATTCGGCCACTGCACGCCAGCCTGAGCCACAGAGCAAGACCCTGTCTCTAAAAAGGAAAAAAGGCAAAGTGGAGGCACTGCCTGTTACCCCTGCTGCCAACGGGCCTGGCCCTCAGAATCACCCTGCCTGACGGGTACTGCAGGAAGACCCCACTTGGCCTTGCACAGGTTCCCCTGTTTTTTTTTTTTTTTTTTTTTTTGAGATGGAGTCTCCCTCTGTCACCCAGGCTGGAGTGCAGTGGCACGATCTCGGCTCACTGGAACCTCCACCTCCCGGGTTTGAGCAATTCTCCTGCCTCAGCCTCCTGAGTAGTTGGGACTACAGGTGCACACTGCCACGCCTGGCTAATTTTTGTGTTTTTAGTAGAGATGAGGTTTCACCCTATTGGTCAGGCTGCTCTCAAACTCCTGGTCTCAGGTGATCCACCTGCCTCAACCCCCCGCAGTGCTGGGATGACAGTCGTGGCCACCATGCCCGGCCCCCACGGAACCATGTTCAAGTGTGCAATTCAGTGGTGTCAAGTCCATTCACAGTGTGGTGCAACTGCCCCTTCTCTCTGTTAATAGTTCCAGAACGTTTCGTCATCCCAAACAGAAACTCTGTACTCATTAAGCAATATCCCCCACTCCCGTCCCTGCCAGTCCCTAGGGACCCCAAACCTACTGTCAGTCTTTGCCAGTGGCTTGTCCTAGATGCTGAAGTGGAACCACACCGTGTCCCTTTTTGTCTGGAATTCCTCACTTCGAATAATGCCCCCGAGGTCCATCTACGAGGTAGTGGGTGTCGGATTTCCTTCCTTTTCCAGGCTGAACACTGTTTCGCGTGTGGCTGGACCACGTCTTTTGTGTCTGTCCACTCATCGGTCAACTGCACGTGGGAGCTCCACCTCCTGGTGGCTGTGACCAGGGATGCTGTGGACTCTGGCGCTCCCGTGTCTGCACCAGCCCCTGTCTTCGGTTCTCTGGGGCCTATACCCGGGAGTGGCATCACTGAGTCATATGGGAACAGGTTCCTGCCACCACACCCGGCTAACTTGTACTAGTAGAAACGGGGTTTCACCACCTTGGTTAGGCTGATCTCAAACTCCTGACCTCAGGTGATCTACCCGCCTCGGCCTCCCAAAGTGCTGGGATTACAGGTATGAGCCACTGCACCCGGCCTATGCTCCACTATTTGGGCAGCCATCAAACCCCACTAGGTTTTTTAATCCAGAATTTAACCTTCCAGGGGAAAAGAATTTTGTATCTATTCCTGGACCAAGGTGGGGCCTGTTGGGTGAGGAATAGCCAGGAGCGGTGAGGTGGGAGTGGTGGCCTCTGAGACCACACGGCCCGGACTCAGCCTGGCAGGAGGACCAAAGCGACCGGGGCTGCCGGGAGGGCCTCAGTTCTGTTCCTCCCCAGCTGCGGGATCTGAGCAGGAGGCTGCCTCACTCTGTGCCTCAGTTTCCTCATCTTTATCTGGGGACGGTGTAGCCTCTGCTTCTCAGAGGGTTAGTTGTGATCACGGCGGCAGCTAAGGCCAGCACTGGCAGGCAGTAGGGGTTCAGCAGAGGCAGTCCTCACCAGCCACAGGCTTGCCTGGGGGAGACGGCACATATCAGCCTCAGCGAGGATCTCAGCGGGGCTGATCCCAGCCCACCCTTACTCTTCACCCCGTGCATCTGCTCCCCCTGAGTCACTCCCAGGGTCTCCACGGCAGGGGCAGAGCTGGCACAGGCAGAGCTCACAGCCCCGTAGGAAGCATGCAGTGCCCTGCGATAATCATGTGACTGGTTTTGACAGAGCAGGGACTGGGCAAGAGGTGGACAGGCAGGGGTGGGGGCATCCTGTGTGCCCCAGAGCCTGAGCTCGCAGGCGATCAGCAGGCAGCTGGGTGGCAGGGTGGGGCTCTCTCCCACAGGGCACCCTCTGTACCTTTTTGCAGGGCGGCAGCAGCCCCTTCCTGATGGACACCTGGCTCTGGGCCAGGGTTGGGGCGGAGCCACGAAGGTCTCCCTTGATTTGTAAGAGTCCACAGCCATTGGCCACGGCCTCACTGAGCACCCTGGGAGCCAAGGCAGCTTAGGGACAAGCCATGTATGAGGATGGCAAGGCCAGGGAGGACAGGCTGGCCAGGGCCACCCGGGGCCATGGAGTATGGACGAGGGGACTTGGAGAGGAGCCCACAAGGGGCTCTGATGGGGGCAGTTCCAGGAGAGGAGTGGGCAGGCGTGTGGCACTGGAGAGAGGCCCGTCCTGGTCCCCTTGCCCTGCACACTGTCCCCAGGGTGGCAGACCCAGGCTGCCTGGCGAGGCTGCTTCTGGGGGCCTGAGGAAGGCTGGGCTGGGGACTCAGCCTCTCCTCAAGGCCACAGCCTCCCTGCTCTGGGGCTGCCCCTCGGGAAAATCCCTGCCTAGGTTAGCCCAGCCGGGGACTCAGGCTCTCTTTGGACCCTACAGGAAGGGCTGGCCTGCCCCCAGGCCAGAAGGGCCTGCCGTGACCCACAGATGGCCCAACACACTGTAAAACACGCATGATTTATTTTAGTGTGTGTTAGAAAAGCAAAGCCAACACATGAAGCCTGCAGTTTCGCAGATACTAATACTTCGGACCAGGAGAAAAGAAGGCCATGACATGACAGAGCAGCGTGGAGTAAAAGGGGTCTGGGATGCCCAGGCCTGGATAAATACGATTCAGAAATCCCCTCCCCTCCCCCACCTTTCCCACCACGCAGGTGCCCAGCTGGCCCTCCACCCACTTGCCCCAGTGGAGGAGGGAGGTGGATCTGGGCCAGGTGGGAGCTTCTCCTCTCCCAGGAAGGAGCTGGCCCAGGCCCAGCTAGGAGACTCCCAGCCCAGCTCCTTCCCACCGGTCTATTCCATTTGTCAGGCAGGCCAGCAGGCTGGGCTGGTGACTCATGGCTGGCTGGGCCATCGCCCCGGGCGAACTGAGAAGTCTGACCCAGTTCCAGCACAGACAGGAAACCCCACCCCAGGGCCTGCAGTGGGACAGGTGTGGCCGAGTGGCTGCCCTCCACCCCTACACAGGCCTCGGGCAGGGTGTCTGAGGCCGGCCGGGCGCTCTCTGCAGCGCAGATGCACCAGCTGCCTCTCCGGGCCGGAACTGGTGTCCAGTGTCCTCCTCACTGGCCCCAGGCTCTGCTCTCCCTGGGAAGCACCCGAGTTGACCGTGGGCCCAGGACTGGGGTTCCCACCCTCCTCTGCCCAGTGGGCTTCGTGGCCTCAGGTAGGCTGCATCAGCTCTCTGGGCCTAAGTGTCTCATCTCTCAGAGTTCATCTGCTCAGCAAGCGTTTGTGGGCTCCAGAGACCTGGAGGCCTCCCTCCCCCACCTAAGCACACCACAGCCCAGGCAACCCCCACATCTCCCTCTTACCTGCAGCAGAGGGGCGGCTGTTGGGAGCCTTGGGGCCCAGGGCCAGTCACACTGGAGAGGCCAGGAACGCTCCTAGCAGTGAGGCAGTCCCTTCCTAGGGGACCCCTCCTGCCACAGGGCCTGGTGGGGTGACAGGGCCGCTGCAATCCGGCTTCACAGCTTTCTTCTGCCATTCCTCCCAGGAGGACAGGAGGGGCAGGGTCCGGGCAGCAGCAAGAGAGAACCCACCCTGGAGGGCCCAGCAAGGGAACGCCAGCGTCCAGAGCCAGCAGAGGCCTCACAGAGGAGGCCCCATGGGAGGGCCAGGAGCAAACTCCCAGCAGAACAAAATGCGGAGGTGCCTAGCCCTGGGCACATCAGCCACTGAAAAACCCAATGCTGGGGGCTGCCGTGGGGATCCAGGATTGAGGGACGCGAAGACGCCCCTCTGCCCCCCAGGCTCGGCCCCATGCGTATTCTTTGAGCTGATGGGGACACAGTGTTCACAGTCCTGACAGGAGGCAGGCGTGACCATGGCTGGGGATGGACTTGGTCCTCTCCACACCCCCAGGGCAGAAAGCCCCACTCAGAGGTGCCAGTCAGCAGGCACAGGCCAGCATCCGAATTGGTAACAAGCCTATGGGACTCTCCGGTTGGTGCAGGTCTGAGAATCAATCCCGGGGGCCAGCCCAGCCATCATTTTCAGAGAATACAGGGCCCTTGTCCCAAGCTGCCAGCCATTGCCAATGGACACCCAGAGGAAGGGGTGCCCACCAGCTTACAGAACCAGTAAGGCTTGGTGCTGCTGCCGGGGCATGCCCAGGGGCAGACGATAAGGAGGGAGGGTGGAAGGCTCCGGCCAGGGAGGCCGTGATCTCTGCACCAGGCAGAACGCGGCCTGGCCCTCACCTTCCTGGCCTGACTTTTGCCCGGGGAAGGGGCCCAGGAAGGTTTCCGAGCTGCTCCACGCCCCTGCCTGGAGTTCCTGACCCTCAGTGGAAGCTGAGGCCATGGGGTCTGGTGGCTGGACCCAGGTCCCTGCTCCTCCCCACCCCATCCCGGCTCTCCCACACTCCCAGGAGGCCACATCATATTTCTGCTGGTGCTGAGGTCTCCTTCATGCATTTGAAAAGCAAATTACAGGAGGTAGAAGGCAAACCTTGGGTGAACATGGGCCTCCCTGGGCCCCTGGGGGAGCCTGGGGGGCTTCTATGGGCCAACTGGGATCTCAGGGGCAGAACGGGGGGCCCCCAGACCACAGCCGAGGGCGACTCTAATCAGCAGAGATGACCCAGGATGCCTTGTCCTCAGCAGCACAGGGTCACCTGTGGGACAGGAGGAGGGGGCCTGGCTGGCTGAGTCAGCTGCCCTGACACAGCCAGGGGACGCCAGGGAGTAGGCCTGTGTAGTGCAGAACAGCCGCCTCCCGGGGGAGGGGGGTCTGGCTCCACTCCTCCCAGCTGTGGGCTCCGCGTAGCGGCAACGTCTCCCGGCCTGCTTACCCCTCTCCTGAGGTCTGGGTTTTGCCAGCACACAGCAGGGACATCAGCAATGCACTGGCCTGGCACAGCCTAGGGCAGGCCCTCCGTCCACAGGTATCCTCTGGCTCTGGTCTATAAGTGCTGTGAGGACGTGGCTGGCACCAGGGTCAGAGGGCTTTGATGCCGGGGAATGTCCTTGTGCCTGTGGAGCCCAGGCACCTGAGGCAGGTGGCTGGGGGAGGGGGGCTGCTGTGCTCTGGTAAGCAGGCGGGTGTGAGGCTGCTGCCTTCGAGGGAAGGAACAGATCCCCACTCCCTGGCTGGACAGCCCCGGTCACAGCGTTCACATACCCAAGACTTCAACTCTCCTCTGTGGAATGGGAATGATTCTGACAGTGCTGTACTCACAAAGGCTGGGAGGCTCGGATGAGGTCATGAGTTCTACTGTCCTGTGCACAAGAAGGTCATGTGGCCTTGGGGGCCCTGGAGCGGCAGGTGTGATTTTGGGGACCTGCCACAGGCCACAGCCCTGGACCAAGCCAGGCCATCGGGGCTCTTTTCCTGGAATTTGAACGCTGAGCCAAGGGACGTGGGAGTTGTGCTGGGGCCACCCTGGCGCCGTTGCTGTTGGGGCCTGAACGGTGCCGTCCCCTGCCCTCCCTGCTGCAAACCCCAAGCAAACACCTGCTCCCAGCTTCAGTCAGTCAGAGTTCACTTACGGCACCTGCGGTCAAATTTACTTATTATTATTATATTTTGAGACAGTCTTGATCCGTTGCCCAGGCTGCAGTGCAGTGGCGAGAACAGGGCTCACTGCAGCCCTGACCTCCTGAGACTATAAGCATACACCACCACGCCCCGCAAATGTTTGCATTTTTTGTAGAGATGAGGTCTCGCTATGTTGCCCAGCCTGGGCTCAAGCCATCCTCCCACCTTGGCATCCCAAAGGGCTAGGATTATAGAAATGAACCACCATGCCCAGATGAAAGTGTCTTTGTACATCTACACAAACAAAATGTATCTCTGTACATAACTGATTTTGTACTCAACAGCCCTGTTAAAAAATATGTTGTCACACTGGCTTCCTCTCTGACTTCTTTCTCCCCCTTTATGTAAAATTGCTGGATCCTTTGAGTGTCAGTTGGAGACACCTTGACACCTCACCCTGAACCTTCTAGTATCAAATGTCTGACAACTGCAGCCTGCCTCCAGCAGCACACCAGGGAGACGCAGTGGCGCACACAGCGCCACACAACCCCATGGCTGGGGAGACGCAGTGCCACACAGAGCTCCATACAACCCTGTGGCCGGGGAAATGCAATGACACACAGAGCGCCACACAGCCCTGTGGCCTGGGAAACAGTGCCGCACACTGCCATGGTCGGGGAGACACAGTGCCATGCAGAGCTCCGCACAACCCCGTGGCCGGGGAGACGCAGTGCCATGCAGAGCTCCACACAACCCCATGGCCCAGCCTGCGGTGTGTACAGGTCCCCGCTAGCTCTGTGGCCCACCAGAGCAGTACCACCCCAAGCCTCATTCAGGATCCTGTTCAGGATCCTTTCCAAGGTCCCCCGCAACGGTCCGTTGTCACCCCGTCAGCCTCCTCTTAGCTATAACACACACCCACCCTTTTGTCTTTTTTTAAACGTTGCCCTTTTCTGAGCGTCCGGAGTGGAGATTCCGAGAATGCCTCTGGATTTGACGTCACTGTGCTCAGTGCAGGTCAAGCATCCCAGGAAGAACATCACAAAGGAGCAGTCGAGCCACCCGAGGGAAGGCAAGCCTGGGAGGGGCAGTCTCCACAGCCGGTGGCCTGCCTCTTGGGGGCCTCTGATGGCCTCTTCCCTGGCACCGTCTCCCACCCCAGAGCTGGACAGCAGGCCTGGGGACTGGCCTCTCAAATCTGTCCCTTTTGTAGACTTGGGGCTCCTTCAGGGGCACCTGGCTTTGGTTTCTCCCCTAAACAGGCAGGGGTAGTGGGAGGAGAGCAGAGAGGAACCCTGATGGCTGGCAGCGAGGGGCAGCGCACAGACAGCACAGCTCAAGGTAGGGAACTCTCTCCGGATGTCAGGGGGCCACTGCCTAACCCTCAAACCAAGGGGAGTGTCTGAGGGTCAGGCAGGAGGGCCAGGTGCAGAGGTAGGCCAGGGAGCCAACCGGCCACCTTTTCGAGAGAAGAAGCTCCCAGAGATGGCAGCGTCCAGCTGAGGCGCCCTGGGGCATGGGGTGGCCCTGTGGTCCAGTTGGGCACAGGAGGAAGATGGGACCGGCTGTCAATCTCCTTAGCAGCCAGTAGTGCTAGGAGACAGAGGGGCCAGTGCCACCGCCTCCCAGGGTCACTCCCATCGGGGTGGGGAGGAGAGGGAGCCCTTCCTCTGGACAGGCCCTCGAGTCTCTGCTGGGAGCCGCCATGTGGGTGCAGCCTCACCACTTCACAGTGGGCTCTGGCCATCAGGCGGTGCGTGGTTTGAAGCTGGCAGGGCCCAAGGAGGTGCCCCAGAACTTGGCAACAGCAGGGACCATCACCTTCTCAGGCAGAGGGTGAGGAGAGAAGGCGCTACCAGCACTGGCAAGAAGGGCCTTGAGCACAGCCGAGGTGGATGAGGCGTGACTGCCCTTCTCCCTCCCTCCTGCCCTCTGGCTTCCCTCTGGCCCCAGTGCGCAGAAGTCACTATTAGGCACAGGCACAGTGTCAGCTTCCGGGGTCTGAGCAGGGTGGGGACCCGTGCACATGGCCCCCGCCTCTCCAGCCCAGCAGCCACTCCTGCCTGTCCCCTTCACTCAGATCAATAAATAAGGGTAGGAACGAATTCCATATTGGTGAAAACATCAACGAAGAACAGATTTCCAAGCCCCAGGATCGGTCCCACAGCCAATTTTGTAGAGCTGAGGGCCCCCCTGGGCCGGCTGTGGCACCTGTTAGGACCCACCCAGAGTGACAGGGAGGAGCCATGGGCCTCCTGCCCTCCACCCGGCTCCCAGATCTCCCCGAGAGGCCAGCACTGCCCTTCTGATGCCCCCAGTGCTGTGGCCTGGGAATAGCCAACTCCAGCCTGGGACAGCAGGTGGGGCCAGGGAGGAGGGGACTGCTGTGCTTCCCCAGGAGTTAGGGAACTGTTCCCAGCTTGTCTCAGTTATCCAGCTGGGTGTGGGCCTGGGATGGATGAGAAGAAGAGGGAGCCAGCCAGGGGTCAGGGAGGCTGGGGACAGGGTGGAGCAGGGCGCAGCGTGACGGAGGGACCTGGAGCTGGAGAAGCAGCCCCAGTGGCAGGGTCAGCAGGACTCACGGACCTAAGGCTGGGGTGTGGATGGGGAGGCCACCCCGCTCGGGAGACGGCAGCCCCCTCTGCCGCCCACACCCTCACTCCACATCCCACAGGACCCCCTTGGGGATAGCAGTCTCTGCAGGATGCCCTTAAATCGACAGAAACCACCAGCGCTTTCCTGAGACCAGGACAACATACCTGCAGTGACAGGGACCTCACCCGGTGCACCGAGGCCTCCCGCCCTCGAGGGGGAGCCACCCATCCACCCATCCACCCATCCACCTGTGAGAGCAGAGGGGACAGGAGCCCTGAGTTCCTGACCTCATGCTAAACGTCACCATCGGACTGGCGCATCAGGGTGGATCTCACCGGGCACCAGGGAGATGCTGCCGAACGAGGACGTGTTCGGAAAGCACTCTTCCAGGGGTGTCCTAGAGGCAGAGCTGCCCTGCTGTCCTTGCCCGTTGCAGGCCGCAGAGCGATGGGGTGGAGTGTGAGCCCCTGGCCCTGAGAAGCTGCTCTCCCTGGTCTGCCTGGCCTGGGAAGCCAGGTCACCTAGCTCGGGGCCATGGGCACTATCCTGGGCAGGAGGGGGACCTGCCAGGTGCCCTGCGGAGATGATGATTTTAATTAATCTACAAAATATTGTGTCTTAGATAAGGGTAGGCTTCTTAGTCAAACAAACCTAGTTCCAATCCTGCTGTGTGGTCTTGGGCAAATTACTGACCCTCTCTGTGCCTCATCTCAAATGGGATTTCCATGGCAGGGCAGCCATGGGGACCCCAAGTGCTAACGCTATAAACGGACCAAAGTCCAGGTGCCACCTGTGCCAGCTTTCTCTTCCTTCTTTCCCTTCCTGCCCGTGTCCCTGTGGCTAAGGGACAAGGTGGTTGGCAGTCTCCCTGAGGTGCCTGGAGCTGGTGCTCTTGGCCAGCACAAGTGCACCAGGCCCTGGGAAGGGTCAGCCCTGCTCAGAATGGGCATGGCTGAGGGCCCGAGTGGTCACAGGTAAGTTGCCTGCAACAAAGGGCAGCCTCTCACCCACCCTTTGGTGAGAGGTGAAGGCCTGCCCAGCCGTGGCAGTAAGCTGGGCGCCATCAGTGGCCCTGCCCTACTCTCACCCCTGATGTGAGCTTCGCCCCTGCCTCCCTCAGCACGCCCCAGCTCCTCCAGACTCACAATGTCACATTTCACCCGTACAGGAATGCTGGGGGACCGGGGAGCAGCCGGACTGCACCCAGGGCCACCCACATGTCCCCACCCACAAGCAGCAGCAGGAAGTCCTTCCCCCTCCTCCACCCCTCTCAGTCCCCCTTCAGGGTTTGGCTCTGATCTCTGGCTCTCCAGGGGAAATTTCCTTGTGGAGTTAGTGGAGTCGACTTTGCTGACAACAGACAGTAGGGCCTATAACGGGCTGAGGATATTACCTCTGTGCCTAGGAAGACCCCACCATTCTCCACCTATTCATCCATCCACCCATCCATGTATCCACCCCCCACCCATTCATCCATCCATCTATCCACCCAACCATGTATCCACCCCCACCCATCCATCCATCCATCTATCCACCCAACCATGTATCCACCCCCACCCATCCAACCATTCACCCATCCACCCACCAATTCACCCATTCATCCATCCATTCACCCACCCATCCATTCACCCCACCCACCCCACCTGTCCTCCCACCCATCCACCCACCCATATATCCATCCCCCCACCCACCCATCTATCTGCCCTCCTCAACCCATACATCCATCCACCCCTATCTATCCACCCCCCCCCCCCCAAACCCCCCCCCCCACGGGCACCCCCCCCCCCCCCCCCACACCAACCCCCACCCCCACCCCCCCCTCTATCCACCCCCCACCCCCCAAACCTTCACCCCCCCCGCCAACCCTTTAGCCCACGAACCACCCCTCCACCCAGCCCACCCACCTAGCCACCACCCGCCCCCCCAACAACCC